>LPNX010519530.1:582573-765652 GCA_001517045.1 Pseudotsuga menziesii
GAGAGCACTAGAAGGGGTGGGTACACTCAAGGGACTACATAGCAGAGAAGAGGTACCATCCTTGTGTGGGGTGGGAAGGTATTGTGGGAGCCATATTTATTTGAAGTCAAAGCAAGATACCTGTGGAGATGAAGGAATACACTCATGCAAATAAATATTTGGCTTATTATGCATTTTCTTACTAATCTAATGTGCATATACATGATTCGGCTATGGTTATGAAAATTTTGTTAAGAGGTGAATCCTATGAGAATGGATTTGACACGTGAATTAACTCATTGTTTGAGCATAGGTATTGCTAGATGCCAAAGATATTGGAGGTGTTCCAAGATAACACAAGGAATGATTAAGCATTGTTGTCCATGATAGTTAGAAAGAAGGAAAAGTGGCCTTAAAGGGAAAGACATTGCAAATACAGCTGAAATGAAGGACATGGAACCTTGCTAGAAATAAATAGAACACCAAGGATAGTGTTATTCCAAGGGGGAGGGGTTTGTAATACCCCCATTTTGAACCTTGGAATGTATTTAACCAAAATCATGTGAATGGTGTACATATGCTACTATGGATTCCTAGTATGGAGCTCAAGGCCCAAGCCCGACTAGTGAATGGCTAGGCATGTGTGATGTAAATATTGTTATTAGACCCTATAGTTGGCTTGTCATGCTAACTTGAAAAAATATGTAAATATTATGTGCATAAATAATAAAATGATCCAACATGGATGTGCAAAGATCACTAAAGGGGATATGATTCCACCATATGGGAAGAGGAAAGGGGAATGTATGGGAAACTAATCCTTTGCTTCCAAGTGTCAACATTTGAACCCATCCAAAATTCTGTCATGTTCCTTGGATGACCCAATTACCTTCTCTTGAATATAGAACCAATCATTGAATGCATCTGAGGTTGGTGGGAAAAGTCAGTTTATGTAGTTACTGAAATATGGGGGTCGTGACAGTTCTGTTAGCTCCCAGGAGTCTTTTCTTCTACTATGCAGACCTCTGTATTGATATTCATGAATGCGTATAACATTGGAAATTGGAATTTAGAGACAAAGATGATAATTTGAAAGGGAAAAATGATGGATGTGGGTGAGAAGAGAGGTTGGGAAAGCTAGGTAACCTTTACCATTGAGTTCTTCTACTCATAGATGATTGAAAAGCCATGAATTTAGGCTACAGGTGGTTCTCCAACAACATTAGCAGGTTGGTCTTCTTCTATGCAGACATTGGAAGCACTAAACAAGATGGATCACCCAAGATAATCATGGATCAGTGAAGGGAATGCCTAAGCCAAAAAGGGTGTTGTGTGGGAAGGTATTGTGGAAGCTAAGTTTATGAGGGTTGAGTGAGATCCTTGTAGAGATCTGTATGATCATTTGGATAAGAATAGAGAGAATATCATGTTGTGGCTGAGAGAGAGAAGCCTGCAGTTGTTTCCTTTTCCCTGGTGGCCTCATAACCTATCTTGGGGGTGATCTATCAGCATAAATAGTATATGCTAGATAGAGTGCCTACGATTGGGGGGAAAGTCTCTCTTACACAACCAATTTCTTGGATCTGCATTGTTTAATATAAATATTCTTGTGTATTGGAATCAGAAATGTTTTTAATTGATGCATGCATTTGATTATGCGTGTATATGCATGAATTGTGTGTGTGGATTAATTTTATTTTCGTGGTGTATGCTTAGTTTTCATCTGCACATGTCTTTTAAATCGAAAGAATATTTCTATGTTTCTAGTGCTGAAGTATCAAGGTACCAATGTCAGAATCGGGGGTTTCCTTGTGTTCTGAAAATTTGCATGCATACCTCTTGCATTCATTCTGTGATATTCCTAGCTCTCCAATTGCCAGTTTGCATGCTCCTTCCTACAATGATTCCATGTGTTTTTTGCTTACAGTCATTCTCTACTTGTATTGAAAATTCCTAATCATTTTATGTATATGTATGCTATCAGTCTACCATGCTCTCCTCGTGACAATCTACGACCTTTGCACCAATATCCTCTCATTACTTGTGTTTGTTCCTCTTATTATTTCATCATTTTAAGTGATTCGTAGGAGCTACATGGATAAATAGAGTTGCGTCTAACAAATTGCGCAATCTGCCCTCGAAAACGTAATTAGAGCATGTGTTATTCCTCTCCAACATTGAATGGGACAGAATTGTGCTCTCCTCCATGAGTTCTCTATAATCTCGGCTCATTAATCTTGATGACTATGTTTCTTTTGAAAGCGTTCCTACAAAGAATAAAAGAGATACATGAAATTCGTGGGATGTGATTGAGATGCTTCCTTGCATGTTCATGTTTGAATTGGATATTCGAGATTTGCATGTTCACATAGATACGAATTGCATGAAGACTACATACCTGAGGCTGGGGTGGTATCAATTTATTGCTAAAACTATAGATTCGAGGCAAATAGACCATTTTATGTGTCAATAAAGGGAAATGGTGGTCTCTATGCACTTGCATACCCAATGCAATAAATTTGAAGAGCTGTGTAAGAATCTGTGGTGTAGTCAATGGAAGTCGAAGCGTTGAAGTCTATGTACCCATGAAGACTGTAGTGGAGAGGAGGTGAGATCTCTCTAAATGGCATGGGTTTGTTGGTGTTGGGTTGAATATGCGATGAAGAAACTTTAAAGGATACTCATGTTTGCAAAATATATCTAGTGACCAACCTGTGAATGAAAAGAATGGAGCAAGAAACAATACGGGCAAATGATTGCCTTCTCATTATTCAGAGGTGTTTAAATAGGAAATACAAAACACTATTACTGTGGGTGAATACCACAGTTAGGTAAATACTGATGTGGGTTACCTAACTCTCTAACCTAACCACGGTGAGATTACTCTCTTCAACACACCCTCTTAATCTCAACTGGCAGTACATCATCAGCACTGTCTATTCCTAAGTGCTCTCTCTGATATACAAATGCAGATGTTCCCAATGGTTTGGTGAACATGTCAGCTAACTGCTCCTTAGAGCCACAAAATAGTAAAGGAATTTGTTTTTCATTGACTAACTCACGAATGAAGTGATAGCGAGTGTCAATGTGTTTACTTTTTCTATGAAATACATTATGTTTAGACAATTGTATTGCAGAGTTATTATCACAGAAAATAGAAGTGGGATCTTTTGGAGTGTGTCCCATATCTTTCAATAGTCTTCTTAGCAAAGCTGCATGGCAAGCTGCTGTGGTGGCTGCTGCATATTCTGCTTTTGCAGAAGACACGCTCACAATGGGCTGTTTCTGAGATGCCCAAGAGATCATATTTGTACCCAAATGGAAAGCATAACCAGATGTGCTTTTCCTATCATCAAGACTACCTGCAAAATCACTGTCAGTGTACCCTGTAAGAGTACTGTCTGGTGTATGAGTGTACCAGAGGCCATATCCAAGTGTGCCTGCAACATATCTCTGTATTCTTTTTCCAACGTTCTAGTGAGAGTCTTTGGGAGACTCCATAAATCTTGATATAAGATTGACAGCATACATCAAATCAGGTCTAGTTGCAGTCAAATACATTAAATTGCCTACCAATTGTTTATAGAGTGTATTGTTTACCATTAGTTCATCACCATTCTTGGTTAACTTGGTGCCAAGAGCTATAGGGGTTTCTACAGGTTTACATTTATCCATTCTGAATCTCTGCAAAATATCAGTAGCATACTTATGCTGGCAGATAAAAATACCTTTATCGGTTTGAGTAACTTCGAGGCCAAGGAAGTACTTCATCAGTCCTAGATCAGTCATTTCAAATTTGTTTTTCATGACTGTCCTGAAATCTTGAAGCATCAAATTACCAGTGTAAATCATGTCATCAACATAAAGACATACCATCAATATCTTACCTTGCTCTGTTTTGACATACAGAGTGGGCTCATTGCTGCTTCTATCGAAACCATTGTTGATGAGGTAGGAATCAATCCTACTATACCAAGCTCATGGAGCTTGTTTTAGACCATACAAGGCCTTTTTCATCTTATACACTTTGTTTTCATGACTCTTGACAGTATAACCAGGTGGCTGGTCTACATAAACTACTTCTTCAAGAATGCCATTAAGAAAGGCAGATTTCACATCCATTTGATACACAGGCCATTGATTTTGTGTTGCAATGACAAGTACAACTCTTATGGTATCCATCCTTGCTATAGGAGCAAAGGTTTCATCATAATCTATACCATATTTATGTGCATAACCTTTGGCAACCAACCTTGTCTTATGCTTTTCAAGTTCTCATTTTTCATTCAATTTGGTCTTATAGACCCATTTGACTCCAATACTGGTTTTGTCTGTAGGGATGTCAACAAGATCCCAAGTTTGATTTTTCTCTATTGCATCAATCTCTTCATTCATGGCTTTTACCCATTGTGCATCCTTCACTGCTTCATTAAAAGATGTGGGCTGACAGGAGAAGAGAGCAAATTGAAGTTACTCGTAAAGAATTGGAGTCTGTTCATATAACTCTGTCAAGCTTTTCGTTTTCCGGTTCTGTGGTGGACCATCTGTTGCGTCTTCTTGCTGCTGTACTTCCAATCTTGGAAGTCTGATAGGTAGATCTAGCTGATATGAGTGATCTTCATGTTGTATGTCTGAAGGATCACTCCAGCATTTGTCTTCAATGAACTTTACGTCTCTGCTCACCACAAGCTGCTTGGTGACAGGATTATATAGCTTGTATGCCTTGTGTTGTTCACTATAACCAGTGAAAATGCAATGCTCACTTTTCTTGTTTAAATTTCTTCTGAGTTCATCAGGTATATGCGCAAAGGCAACGAAACCAAAGATTCTGAGATGTGAGACACTAGTCTTAGTGCCACTCCATGCTTCTTCAGGAATCTTGTCTTGGACAGTTACTGTGGGTGATCTGTTGAGTAAGTAGATTGAGCATCCAATAGCTTCAGCCCAATACTCATTTGACAACTTCTTGTGTGACAGCATGCTACAGGCCATGTTCATGATGGTCCAGTTCTTCCATTCAACAACTCCATTCTGCTGTGGAGTGTATCTGGTGGTGAACTGTCTCTGGATGCCATGCTACTTACAAAAGTTTGAAAACTCATGTGAATCATATTCACCTCTACCATTTGACCTGAGCATTTTAATGGACTTTCTAGATTGCTTCTCAGTGAGAGCCTTGAACTCTTTAAACTTGGAGAAGGTATTTGATTTGTGCCTGAGAAAATAAATCCATGTTTTTATGCTAAAGTCATCAATAAAGGTCAGAAAATAGGAACTACCTCCTATGGATTGGGTTTGCATGGGTCCACAAAGGTCTGTATGAACTAACTCAAGTTGCTCTTTGGCTCGAGATGTGGAAGTGGGAAAACTGTTCCTATGATGTTTACCAGTGATACAATCCTCACAGGTGCTGGATTGTTTATGAATAACCGGTAATCCTTTGACCATTGACTGTTTATGTAGGAGATGGAGACTTTTGAAGGGAAGATGACTGAATCTATAGTGCCATAACCAGGATTGATCTTGACTAGAAACTGTATGAACTACAGGATGTGGAAGGTTAGCACTCCTAATTCTAAGAGGAAAGATTCTATTCTTGGTCATTTCAACTTTGGCTATGAGTCTCTTACTAGGAGGTTTATCATAGATAGCACAGTATGTATCATGAAACCTAACATCATACTTATTCTGAAGTAATTGACCTATACTGATCAAATTTACAGTCAAATGAGGTACATAAAACACCTCATGAATGGACATTTTTTCATTTTGATTACTAAGTACAGGAACAATACCTTTTCCTTTTGCTGGAACCAGAGAGTCATCTCCTAGCTTGATATTCGTGATAATAGAGGAATCTAGACTAGAGAATAATGACTTGTTACCTGTCATGTGATTACTGCAACCGCTATCTAGTAGCCATAGATCTGAGCTGTAGTGTTGTTCAGTTGCTTGATAAGACAGAAACATCACCTCTGACGAGCCTTCTTCTTCTTTGGAGACATTGGCTCTGCTGTTGTTCTGGTTATTGTTCTGGTCCGCTTGCTTCTTTCTACATTCTCATTCATAGTGCCCATACTTCTTGCAGTAGTTACAGTGAACATTGGACTTATTGGTCCATCTCTGCCTCTTCCCCTTTGTCCCTGAGAGTGGTGAGAGTGTTCTGAATGCTCTGAGTGTTCATGGTTGTGACTGGTTCTGTCTTCTGTAAATCGAGACCATTGGCCTCTTCTTCCTCTACCTCGTCTTCCTCTGCCTCGACCTCTGTGGAGGGAATCCTGGGTGCTGAACGCATTGGTCAACGATTCTTCTTCTTGAGTGAATCGCGCTTCATGAGATAGAAGAGATCCAATCAACTCTTTTAAGGTGAACTTAGACAGAGCTTTGGCTTCTTCTATGGTAGTCACTACCATAGCAAATTTCTTGATGAGACACCGAAGAATCTTTTGAACAACTATTTTTTGTTCTAGCGGTTCACCATAGGTTTGGAATTGGGTCACAAGACC
The DNA here is from genome assembly GCA_001517045.1 of Pseudotsuga menziesii. NCBI lineage: Eukaryota > Viridiplantae > Streptophyta > Pinopsida > Pinales > Pinaceae > Pseudotsuga > Pseudotsuga menziesii. Next base: position 589,059 of record LPNX010519530.1, read on the forward strand.
CGAGACCCTAGTCATGAATTGATCTACATATTCTGACTCTTTTATCTTTAAACTTTTAAACTGAAGGCGTAGGGTTTGCAGTCTTACCGTTTTAACGCCATCGGTTCCCTTGTAAGTTGATGCAAGCAGATTCCAAGCCTGATGTGCACTGGTAGCACCTGAGATCCTTGGGAAAATGGAATCTTCAATGCAGCTTTGGAGCAGCCATGTGGCTGTGAGATCTCGGTCTCGGCGAGCCTCGAGAGCATTCTTCTGTGCATTATTCATTGCAGCCAGAGCAACCGCTTCAGGTTCTGTGAACTCGGTTTCCACCATATCCCAACATTTGTTGAGTTGCAGAAATGTCTTCATTTTCATATACCACAATTCATAGTTAGCTCTGGTCAGAATAGGTCCGGAGATCGGCTTCAAAGAGCTGGTATTAGCCATTGGATATGACTAAAAAAAAATTGCTTCTTTTTTTTTAAATAAAAACAAAAAAACTATGCTTAGCCTTGTGCTTTCTTTTGAATAAAAAAAATAAAAAAATAACTTACTTAGTAACAGCACCGCTCCTAGTGATCGGCCAATGAGTTGTGGGGGGCGCAGTGCCCGAAATCACTGCAAGTGTTCACCGCTTTTTCCAGATAGCAGCAGTGCGGTGGCACCGCTTTTCCACTCTAGACAAGAGGCGGTGGCACCGCTCTCGTATTGTGGGAGAGAGGCGGTGTAAAACAAAACCAAAAAAAAAAAAAACTCGGCTTCACCACTGGGATGTGGATCGATTCACAGAGCGCTTCAGCTTCTGAATCTTGCCATGCAAATGACCAATTGGCGCGATCTGGATGGCACCACTTAAAAAAATAGCAGATACGAACTACGGACTCAGGCGGAGCAGGTTATATTTCAGAATCTACCACGGCGCTGGATCCTGTCAGATCGCTGGCCTCTTGTATACAGTAATACCGTAAATGCGTCACTGGTATTTTTCCAGATCTATTTGAATTCTCTGTTTTTAAGTCAAGATGCAGAATCGTGCTCCCTCTCTTGTCAATTCATATCTTAATGACTCCTCTCAATTGAATGAAGATATAGAGCAACATATTCCCAATGGCAATCGGATCTGTTAATGCTGGGATTCTCACAGTCTCTGTTAGATCTTGCTGCCCCCGAAGGTGTAATATCGAGGGTGATCGGCTTATTAAAATATGGATCGACCACCGTGCTCGAGAAGGCCACAGATGCGCTTTATATGCCAGCTGATTTATTGAAGATTTTGGTATGTGCTTCGCCTGCGTTGCTTAGCCACACTGGACTTCTGAAGATCGTTTGAACAATGGCTGTCAGAGAGCGTTGGGAGAATTTGCAATGGAATGAACAATGGCATTCACCCTCTCTAACTCACCTCACCGATCTCCTTCTGATCAGATCAAGTAATCACGCCTTCTGCTTGAGCTTCTGCCTTCTTCTGCCTTCTGATCAGATCAAGTAATCACCCCTTCTGCTTGAGCTAGAGTGCTTTCCACTTTGTGAAAAGGCTTACTTCAACAATGAAAGGATCAGGCCTTAGGCTTTGATACCATGTGAAAGAAAAGAAAGAAATAGTACGCCCAAATGATTGCCTTCTCATCATTCAGAGGTATTTAAATAGGAAATACAAAACACTATTACTGTGGGTTACCTAACTCTCTAACCTACTCTCTTCAACACAACCTTTAAATTCTAGTCGCGTACCAACTAGCTCTATCTATATTTTACAATGCACAAGTTCAATGTTTGTTGCACTTGTGAGGTGGCTAGTATATTATTTATTTTCTTCTTTCTACATTCTACAATACTCTGATCTTCATGTGCTTTGTTTCATGCATTACACAACCTTTAAATTCTAGTCGCGTACCAACTAGCTCTATCTATATTTTACAGTGCACAAGTTCAATGTTTGTTGCACTTGTGAGGTGGCTAGTATATTATTTATTTTCTTCTTTCTACATTCTACAATACTCTGATCTTCATGTGCTTTGTTTCATGCATTAGATTTGAATCAATATTTTGGAGTTCTGTTGAAGTTGAATTCTGATCATCCTCTACAATTAGTACCATTGTGAAGACTATATACTCACTGTTCAAAGATTGAATATTGCACGTGGAGATTTCGATGTGGGTCATTTCTCCTGCAACTTGGTGACCAAGACCCGTCTCTTTCTACCACATGAAACTGAGTGCTACATGAAACTTAAGTATTGGTAAAGATTTATTGTGTTGCTGAGATATTCGTGGGATGCTGGTGCTACCTTTCTTCTGCTTTACGCAATTGTTGTAGCGTTGGTGAATGGGGAAGGATCTCCATTGGAGCATGAAGACTACTCTCCAACTTTGCCTCTCTCTCACGGTAGAATGGATCGTTTTTTGTACTGTGAATTTGAGAGCTGTGACTTATCTAAAGCAAGATCTTTGCTGCATTCTATCTGCAATGGTGAAGACAACATTCTCTTTTGGAGTTGTGATATTATATTTTGAAAGACTTTGATCTCATGTGTTGATCTTTAGTTGGGAGTATTGACAGCATGGTGTTTACAAGTGAATCATTTAGCAATGTCTTAAAGCTTGAATACAAGATGCAAGCTCGATGCACCTTTGGTGGTGAGAACGTTGGTGTAGATTTGGATGGTTTGGATGATCGAGTCTTCTCCTCTAATCTATATGCTTGAAGATTGATATGTTTTTCCTGGATGTAGTGTAGTTTGAAAGAGAGATTGTTTGCAATCTTTTACTTGGTTTTGTGAACACTTTATAGGAGACAATTGATGAAATCCATGTTGAGAAGCCGATTAAAAATTGCGCGTAGAGAATCGGCAAGAGTCTCTCATCCAAAAGCATGAAGAGTTCTAAGGTGACGCTACTTTACTGGTGAGTCCTCAAGAGAGCTATTCTATCACATTGAAATATGATGCTGGATGAATTATTGAGGATCTATCTATCCTCATGTGAAGCTGTGATCTCTATTTGAAGCTGTAACCAAACTTTAGTTGTGATGAAGTAACTATTGCATCGAGGACACTTGCGTGGAAATCATAGAGATATTGCATGCTACAGGACGATTGCGTGGTAAATCTCAACTTGGAGGAGCTGGAAATTACTTGCTTAAAGTTGGTTGTGTATCATATTTTCTCTACGATGGTTGTTGTTTAAAGCTACAGAATGTGTACTATGTCGTGGTATCTCTACAACATGAGATACATTGTGACCTCTCCTCATTGACACATTGTGCGTGAAGACCACTGTGCAAGCATTGTTTGATGCAAACTGGTGCATGACTTCCACTAGATCCAAGATCGATGATGTATGAAGACTCAGCTGCTGCAAGGAGATGCATGGACCATAATATATACAAGTTGAATATTGTATGGCATTGAAGAAACCTCAAAGCGTGTATTCTTCCCATTGATCTCCTTCATTTACCTTTGGATACAACCTACGACTAAGAACTATATTGAAGTCTGAATGATTTTGGGATGTGTGCTACTACAAGTTGAATTCATTGGTTGTGGAGTGATGACCTCTCTTCCAGTGTGGGTGAGAGTGTTTTCATTACTTTGTGAACCGTGCTTCAATTTTTTTGAAGAACTATGATCACAATCATTTAAAATCCAAGTTTTAATTGATTGTGAAATGTTGTGTCTGCCTAAGAGCCTGAGTGCATTGGAGAATTGCGACATTTGGTATGTGATAATATTTTAAACTTCGTATGTTGAGCCGCGACCTTAGAGGCTAAGTTGTACATTGAATATCCTTTGATACATTGGACATGAAGGAGTACAATGCTTGATAGTGGCATAATTAATAAAACAAATCCCACGTTGGACCTATGAATATTTATGAAAACTCTTTGGTAAAGATTTGATGCCTCTCGGGAAAATCCACTAAAGAGCTCTGCCTCATTCAACGGAGTGTGGAGATGCACTAAGGCTACCTTCATGAGCTGCAAACACTCTTTTGTTGAAAAGATGTAACCCCTCTTAAAACTGACGACCTCTCAAGAAACTAAAGATACATTGAATTATGAAGTGCTCATGTTTGTTCGGCATGGAAACTTATTAAAATCATTGTTGGAGAGATATGGAGACTTATGTGTGAAGCTGCCATCCTTATTCATGTTTAATGAAGTAGACTAATGCTATGTGCTCAGTGTGTAATTTATGGAATTTGGGTTGATGACTAAAGGTCTACTCATGAGTTGAAGACTATTGATATTTCTATGAAGAATTCTTGTGAAAAGAAACTGTTGCAGCACTGGAGTTGTTATTTGCTGCATTCAGTGAATATATGCTATAGATTTGGAAGAATAGTTTGAATTGGTGAAGTTTTCCCATTCATGGAAAAGAAGAGACCTTTTCCAATTTTGCCTCAAGGAAATACTGCCAATTATTGAAGACCATTCTTTTTTTTATGCAAACTGAACGTTTGTACCAACATCTTATCCTTGCACAAATTTGTTATTTGGTTTGTTGCAGCAGAGCATTGAACCTCAAAAAATTGAGGACCAGAATCTACCTTGCATGCTGTGAAGGAGTTAATATTTCATTTTGTAGTCTTTTGTCTATTCATGAAGGGAGTGATGTGAATAAGTATTTTGTAAGTAAAGAATTGTGTTGAGAGAAATTTGATTTTTTTGCTGCCCTGTATGATTGAAAAATTGACTGTATGTGAAAATATTCTTGTTACGAGACAACCTTGTATATAATTTGTAGAGACCATTGCGGTTGCTCACTGACAGGACTGAGTTTGCAGACTATTGATATTGAAACATAACTGATTTTCCTGTCGCTGCAGAATTGATAGCTACTGCAGAATTACGTTGATTGTGTTGCCGAGAAGATAAAATTTGCAAACTGTTGCAGAAATTGTTGAATGACTGTTTGGTTGTTGAACGACAGCATTGGAGTTTCATAAAAGGATTGAGAGTGATTGTTTATGTTGTGCATAGATTAGTACATGTTATTGCTAATAGTATGAAAAAAATTTTAGATATGAAACTAGTAAGTGTGTAGCTGCTTCAACAAAAGAAAATTGCAGAACAAGATTCAAATCATTTAGGTATAACAGATTCCTCAATTAAACCATCATATATGTAACTTGCAATTGTGTTTTTTTAAAGTTCTTGTGTACTTTTTGGTACTTGATTGTGTTTTCTAAGTATCAAAATTGAAAGGAAAAATTGAACTATGTAATGTATATGGCTGCATTCAACTCTGACCGACACCCCTCACCTTTTAAGGTTTGAATCTGCTGAGTTGTATCGTAAAGGATAGAGTTGCAAGAAGCACTATGTATTTTCCTCTATCCATACTTCTCCTCCTGCACCTGACATGGGGGAATTATGTCCAGATTTAAGTTTCGAAGCCTTCTTATGATAACTAGAAGCCATGGACTTCTTCAAGTAAGCTAGAGTAGGTGATCTTGAGCCATAGATAGATTCAAAGACCGGATTCAGTGATATAACCACATAGACAAACTTACAACCATTTCAAGAGTACTCATGTGTTTTGTGTCTAGTGTTGACACGTTGAGACTCTCCTCTCTTCTGGCGCTCTCTTGTGTTTTGTGTCTAGTTGTGACACCTTGAGACTCTTCTCTCTTCACATTGTTCCTTATAGGAGGGGAATGAAGACCATCAATAACAAGTGAGCGAGATTAAGCGAGCTGGAACAAGTGAGCCTATGAAAAGCTATGTTTGTTTGATGTAATGTCCCCACTTCAATAGTATCATGGAGACACTCTCTAACCTATTCAGTCCATTTGGTTTAGGAGAAAAAATAAATAAAATGACTAGGAATAAATTGGACTATAGTTGTTTGTATTGAATTAAATTAGAAGTGATGTGATATTTATTTTAAATATTTAATTTTATTAATTATGTTATGAGTTGGAAATGACAAGGGACCCATGAGGGTGCATAAGGAGATAAGGATGGATTTATGAGTTGTCTTATGAGAAAAAGCTAAACCAAAAAGCACCCAAAAGTAGGAAAAACACTAGAAAAGTAGTGAGGATAGGAGTTTCCTGATTTTGAGAGATAAGGATCAAGGAATATTATTAAAAGTAATAAAGCAAGCTAAAAGCATTATGAAATATCAGGAGGATAATTTTTTCCAAGTGGGACCAAAGTAAAAGCAAATTTCCAAAAGGATAAACCTGAGCAAAGCAAAAAGACAACAAAGCAATGAAAAAGAAGGCAAAAGCTCTATGAACAAAATTAGTCCATGAGGGAATATTGGTTGAGGCATATGGACCACATTCAATGTATATGGAATCCAATTGATTCTATATAAGAAAGTATGGTGAACCACTCGCACATATTTTGTTCATTTGTGAATTGATCTTGAAAGTTGTGTAGCTTTGTTTTGACTTGGGTGATGTGCCCCTTATGCTGAGTAGGGAGATGCGACCTTGCTTCTCTTTCAGTGTGATGTGAGGTTTAAGGAATTAAGCCATTGATGTTGAGTTTATTGCAGGTTTTAAAACTATTCCATCCAAGTTCGAGTTCCTTTGTAGAGATTGGAGAGTCGTTCATTCAAACTCTATAGCATTTCTACTCTTCTTCTCTTTTATTGTGAGTTTTGTACTGAAAGAGGCCATGCCTAAGTTTTATATGAGATGCATTTCGACCTCCAATTGATTTATCTTATGTAATATAATAATTATGATTTCATTTATGTAATTCCATCAAGAAAAGTATGGTTTTCATGAGTAATTCCTACACCTAGTCTAGATCTTGTTTAAAAATTGCTAGTTTTCAGTATATCTATGATTAACAAAATTATGTTTAATGAATTTGAGTTATTTTAATGGATGATATTATTATACATGTTAATAAACCTATCCCATGCTTTAAATTGGAAAATTGTGGCCTTCTTCCTGTGTTTGGGACGCCCACACGTGAAGCTTGTTATGTAGTCCCAACAAGTAGTTTTGCTAGTGAAACCCCTAAGCTTATCAAACTTGTACTAAAACTATTCAAATGCATTGATTCTGATATATGAAAATGAGCAGGATTTATTCAATATTCCATAAATCGAATCCCATCACTACTGGTTTCTGGGAAGTGTTAAGCAAATGTTTTAGTTTTCATATGCTGAGGTTCCTAGGAGCATTGGAGTACACTTCAAACTCACTTATTTTTGAAACATAAATGGTCCCAGTATATTGTGCATAGTAACTTGAGCTATCACAACCCTATTCCATTTCTTGGTTTGGAATTACTTTCTTGATCTTTTTTTCAAGCGTTCAGTACAAACCCCTTTCCCTTCACTGTTTGTTTTGATTTTTTTTTAGATGAGTGAGTTAGTGACCAATTTGATATGATTGCTTCATTACATCTAAGCTCCAGATTTGGTGGTCATCCTAAAACCACTAGTATTGAGAGCACCTTCATGTAGCAGAAGCTAGTGTAAGATTCTAGCTAACTCACTTGGAAAAATATTGTCAAGTTGGAAATGTTCAACAAGTTGAAGATGTTCATTTCCTATTTCAACTCCCTAGATGGTTCATGGCCAGCCTAAAGACACCAATTCAACATAAGAATTCAACTTCTTATTGCTTATGCTAGAGAACCTTTTAGCATTTGCTCCAAGTTCCATATAGAAACTCTTAGCCTCAGCACCAAGTTCGAGAGTTGGTGTTCAGCCTTAAACCACCCACATAGTAGAAGATTTCATCTTCTGCTAGCCATTTTTGTTGGTGGTAAGCTAAAACTACCCTTTCAGAGAGGTTCTATATTTAGTAGAAGATGGTGCAAGCTTTTGCTAACATGCTTGGAATAGTGGTTTGTCAATCCTTTTTTCATCTCTCTTATTTTTCTTGGATTCATATACACCCTTCGGATTAAGGGAGGAATTGTTGGGAATCTAATCCTTTGGGTTAGCATATTCTCATGTTATTGTATTATTATTATTCATCCTTTCATGAGAAAATGAATGATGAGTCTACTAGATTTTCTTAAGATCTAATTAGATTATCTAGGTTCTTTATCTGAAAGAATAACAAGTACAACAAAATTCATAAGATATAAAAGATACACAAGGCACAAATATTTTCATTAGGGAAACCATAAAGGAGAAAACCCCACAAACTTCATCAGAATAGTAAGATGATCAAAAATAATAATAAGAAATGTTCAACAACTATATTTCTCTCCTCCTATGACTGTCTCTCTCTCTCATGCACCTTAGAGAGCGTGTGTGGTGTGTATAAATGAGGGAGAGTGCCTCCCTATTTATAGCCTTTCAAGTCACTGACCAAATAAAATAATCGAGTCTACATGTCATCTCACATGGGGCCCACTTCTCCTAGAGAGACCACAATTACATATTACATGATGTTACACTGGGGACTATTTCCCCGAATTACAATGGAGGTTGTACCTCAAGGTCTAGACACAATTTATACATACGTAAAAGGGTGACACATATCCCCAATGGGGGTACAACAACATACAATGATAATATACATCAGAATATCTTCCAAATTTACAAATACATGAACACTCCCTCTTAACTAGGAAAGTATTTTCTCTCTACACAGTCATCAACACATTTGGTCAGGTATTCATTGCATCATCATCATCACAGAGTCATAGAGTCTTCATCATAGTTGCTTCCATCATCTTCTTATAATTTGATAATCGTACCATACTATCTGTAATCAAAAGTTTCTACAGTGCCAACCCTTTTTCATGCTGGATGTAGGCCTAGCCTCCATGTAGGTCTTCAAATCATCAAGTAGGTATAGCTCAAGACTTATTTCCTTGCAAGACCTAAAGGATATCCTAGGACTAATTATATGCCTTTGCAAAACCTGAAGGAGCATCCTAGGACTGATTATATGCCTCTGCAAAAACTGAAGGATCTCCCAGGACTGATAATATGCCTCTGCAAAACCTGAAGGAGCATCCCAGGACTGATTATATGCCTCTGCAAAACCTGCAAGATCCTACTATTACCTCATCATCTTCATATCATCTCATCGTCACACAGAGCACAACCCAGATACACATAACACAACACTTACATTCATTGACATGGGAGGACAAACCTACCACCATACAGGAAAGGATCAACAATTACATCAATGACCATGGGAGGAATAACCTACCATCATGTCAGAAAAGCTTCAGCAACTACATCAACAACCATAGGAGGACCAACCTACCACCACGTCAGAAAAACTCAGCAATTATATCAACGACCATGGGAGGACCAACCTACCACCATTTCGAAAAAGCCCTATAATTACATCAACGACCATGAGAGGACCAAACTACCACCATGTCAAAAAATCCAACGTGTAACTACGTCTTTTGGACTCATCACTTCCCCTTGGAAGGAATATCGATCTGAAGCACATCAAGATTCTCTCTGAAGTATTCAAACTTCACTCTGGCTAGCGTTTTGGTCAATACATCGTCTATCTACTCGTCCGTTGCAACATACTGGAGCTTCACTGATCCTCTCTGCACCATATCCCTGATATAGTGATAATTGATCTCAATGTGCTTCGACTTGTCATGGAACACCAGGTTCTCAGACAACTTCACACAACTTTGTTTGTCGCAATATATACAAGTAGCATCCAACTGGAGATCAAACAAATTGGATAGTAGCTTCATCAGCCATACTGCCTCACAACTAGCCGAATAAGATGCGACATACTTTTCTTCAACTATACTTAGTGCCACACAGGACTGCTTCCTGCTAAAGCAAGAGATCACACCTGATCCCATATTGAAGTAGCACCCTGAAGTGCTCTTCCTATCAATGGAATTGCTTGCCCAATTCGAATCCACATAACCCTCGAGGTTAATCTTCTGATTCACATCATACTTGAGCCCATAATCAACTTTACCCTTTAGGTACCTCAGAATATGCTTTACGACAATTAGGTGAACATGTCTCGGATCTGTCAGGAACCGACTCAATGTCTTCATAGCAAAGAAAATATCTGGTCTCGTATTTGTCAGGTACATCAAGGATCTATTCATCTGACAATACATCATGGCATCCATTGACTCTGATGAAGCATCACTCAATAGCTTCAGGTTCGAGGCCATAGGTGTGGCCGTGGAATTGCAGTCCATTATCCCGAACCTCTTCAGGATCTTCACTGCATACTTCCCTTGTCCAAGGAAGATTCCATCCACACTCTGCCACACCTCGATGCCTAAGAAGTAGTGCATCATCCCTAGGTATTTCATCTGTAGTAAGTATCCTCTTTGCATCTTTAATGAGTTTCTCTTCGCCTGTCAGGAATAGGTCATCGAAATATAGTAGGAGGATCAGTGGTCTTCTGCCTTCAACCTTGAAGTAAAGGTTGGAAGCCTCTTTACTCTTAGTAAATCCTAGGGCCATCAATAAGTTGTCCATCCTGTTGTACCATGTCAAACTTGAGGATATTCTGCAGTCACTCCCTCTTAAGCGGAGCATCATTCTCCCTCTGACTTTCGTAATCTATGTATTGTAACATTCTGTACTGGAGCGACAAGAAGCTGCCTCTGCTACTAATATTCTATGTATCCATCTAGGTTCACTGGATACCAATATCCTCTATCTTGAACTTTGTTGAAAATTTCTTCTCGCACCCATCTCTGATCTTGTCATCCTCTATAGGATTTCATCTTCATCCTTGTAGAAAAGGTTAAGATCTTCATCACTCTTTATGATATTCAAGCTCCTCATGTAACTATATGTGCTATCCCATGGGTGCCTTATGAGCTCGTACAAGGCCTTCTTTAATTTTCACACATGAGTTTTCCTGTCATGTGTCTCAACTCCTAGTGGCTGCTTTATGCATAATTCCTCCTTGAATACATCATTCAAGAATGTTGTCTTGATGTCAGCTGGTGTATCTACCATCTCATACCTATATGTATGGATCTAATGGAAGTGTACCTCGTCACTCGTGCAAATGTCTCTTTGTAGTCTGTGTTTTCTTTCAGTGAGAAGCCTCATGCTACAAATATTTCCTTGTTTCCCATGATGTCGCTATCTACTGCATGCTAGATCTTGTAGATCCATTTGGAATACACTACAGACTTCCCTTCAGGTCTCGACACCACATCCTAGACATCATTCCTCTTGATTAACTGGTACTCTTTGATCACAGTTTCCTTCCCTTTCTTCTTGGATACTTCTTCATAGATGGAAGGCTCTGCATCAATGATGTCGCTCAACATTGTCACATAATTGGAGTGTGTCCGAGGCCTCTTTCTTTCTTTGGAAGTCTCATCATACTATTCTTCATCTTGGACTATTTCTGGTTCCCAAGGTGGTATTCATCTCTTGAGCTGGATCTATCATTCTCTTTATATTCTTTTGAAGCTCTTTCTTTCGCCATAGTGTATTTGACCCAGGAAGCTTTAGGTTCCTCTTCTAAACTGTCATTACTTGTTCTTTGGAATGATCTACAAGTCAAGTTCAGTTGCATGATTAGAAACATCTCATAATTTCCAAAACATGTTAATAGTGACAAATATATGTCATATAGCCATGCAACTATTTTAGCCAATGCTACAACATTCATTCATATCCCGTACACATGCAGTAACTTCTAGATTCCTTCTACCCCAATGTTATTAAGAGTGTGTACTAATCCTAATATGCCAACAAGGAGGTTTCAATCTAGATAAGTAGCAATGGAATGTTGTATAACATCATTGAATTCTTACCCATCATGTGCAATTCAGTAGTATAAATGCAAATACTCAAACATGCATAACACATCAATTGAATATAAACAAATGCACAACCAAACAATATCATGAAATGAAAATTGAATACTTATCTTTATTTGTTTGGTGGGTAGACTCCTTCTTGAGCCTTCATCTCCATAATCTTCTTCATTCACAACTGCATCATTTCTTATCCAAATGCTAATATGGATAAGAGGTTCTTCAAACAGTTGAGTCCTTCATATTCCTCATCACTTGAGCGATCTTCTTTGAATCGTGAGAGCTTGATATTTAGTTGCTCCCATCTTCTTTTCTCTTATTATGAGTCAATATTATTCTTGTGTGCACTCTTCCTAGAGTATGTTGAAGGTAATCAACTTCCTTCTGGCACACATTCCTTGAATGAATGAATCCCATGATCTTGGGAGGCCATTCAAGGTGGTTATAACAATATCTTATTCTTCTTCGATTTCTTCATCATAGCATCGAACACTTTGTTTTGGTGTTTTCAAGGATGACACATGAGGTATGAGATGATATGAAATAGAATATGCAATGAGGGATGATATGATATTTAATAGAATCTGCAATGATTCTCTTGGCTCTAACCTTAGCCTCATCTCCCTCTGGCTCTTAGAACTCCCTTACCGAAATACTGATCCAAGTCATTTTATTCAAGGATCAGGGAGGTCCTATACTTCCATACTCGAAAATTGTCAACTTCACCAATATTGTCATAAAGCTGGGTGTGATTAGTCATTTTGAAATGAGAACCTCAAATGTAAATAGCAAAAATTTAGATCTGACAGATTTGAGGTGTCCAACCTGGTTCTGGAGTTGGATGATCTATGGTTTGTTAGAAAAACCCTAATTTTCAAACTTGGAATTTCAAAATTTTGATTGGACAGAGATATTGTCCTTTTCAAGGCGAGCTGTCTAATGTACTTATTTTCTGAAAACAGTGGTGGGAAGCTCCCAGAACAGTAAGCCCTAGTTTTCCAATTTCTTCTGTAGAAATGTCTGAAATTGATTCTATCATATTTCCTAATTTTCAGATTCTTAGAGTCTGAAACTTCTCCCTGAGATAGCTTGATATGTATTATTTCCAACCGCACAGGTTAGAGAAGAAATGGATTCTCCAAGTGGGACTTATTCTGATTTTCCCAAGGTGACTGTTTTGGGGACTATTCAACATAACGAACTTGTACGAACTTCCATGTGTCACTGTTTCACATTATGGATCTAAAAAGCATACCACAAAAACTACGGTTCGTGCCCTACATTAAAATCTTGCAAAATTTTGTTTGGACCTTCCTATCCTAAGATATAGCAAATCTCCCTAGGTCACCTGTTTATGACTGTATTCTGGAGGAGGCTGGAACCCTGATTTGGAGTAACCATATATCCTGAAGTATAGAGAATATGAGGCTGGAACTTTTACACAAGGTACAAAAAGAATCTATCTCCGGCTTGTAAAAGTTTTGGCTTCTGATCCCTCTCCAATATTGCGTTATAGAGAAAGTTATAGAATGACTAAATTCAATATTCTAGGGTTTTTAGGCATGAAACCCTAATTTTCGTTAGCTACCATTGTAGTTGTATTTCGCTTGCACAATAAAAATTCTCTAGTTCAGAAAATGATACCACCAAGAGATGTACTCTAGTGAGGCGAGTTACCCTAGCCCTCCTTGCTTAATGATCGGTGGAGAGAACACCTTCAACTAGGAAGCCCTAGTTCCCGTAGCTACACAATGCCTTCTTTTAGAGAGGCTCTAATACCATGTTAGATTTTCTTAAGATATGATTACATTATATAGGATATTTATTTGAAATAATAACAAGTACAACAAAATGCATAAGATATAAAAGATACACAAGGCATAAATATTTTCATCGGGGAAACCATAAAGGAGAAAACCCCGCAAACTTCTCCAGAATAGTAAGATGATCAAAAGTAGTAATAAGAAATGTTCAACAACTATCTTTCTCTCCTCCTATGATTCTTTCTCTCTCTCATGCAACTTAGAGAGTGTGTGTGGTGTGTATAAATGAGGGAGAGCACCTCCCTATTTATACCCTTTCAAGTCACTGACAAGATATAAAACTTGAGCCTACATGTCATCTCACATGGGGCCCACTTCTCCTAGAGAGACTACAATTACATATTACATGATGTTACACTAGGGACTATTTCCCTGACTTACAATGGAGGTTGTACCTCAAGGTCTAGACACAATTTAGACATCCCGTAAAGGGGCGACACACATCCCCAATGGGGGTACAACAACATACAATGATAATATACATTAGAATATCTTCTGAAGTTACAAATACATCAATAGAGTCATAGGGGAGACCAAGTGTCACTTGAGTATCCAAGAGGCCACTTGGAATATGAACTCCAAGGGATACTACTCATTGTATAGATGTACATTAGTTAATTAAAGTAAGTGCGATTTGACACTTATATTCTTGGTTTGTGTGGTTATCCTATTTTCCTAAATTGGCTTTGTTTTTTCCAATATTGTTTATGGCCCAATGGGATCCTTACACTCTCAATGGGGGAGATAATCTCTTGTATGAGGAGGAAAGGATATGGTCTATTGCGTTTCATTTTGAAATTATATGTTATAAAACATTTTTTTGGTAAACTAGTTATATTATATTAATTCAAAAGATGCATATAATCAAAATACTGGTCTACAATATTGGAAAATAGATTAAACACAAAACATGATTTTATCATTTTTAAAAACTGTTTGTTTGCTATAAGATCCTATAATGACATTCTTCCTACCAGTATGCCATTGACAATTGAAAAAAAATATTATATCTAGAGATATTGTTAGCATAAAAGTGATGAAAGAGAATAACATAAAAATTGCTAAGAGCTTTAATCATCATGAGAAAGTAGAGTTGGAGGAAACTTTGAACTAGAAGGATTAATTATGGCTTCTTCTGAAAAGAGGATTCCACAACCAATGTTTTCTATCGCATACAATTTAGAATCTTGGTTCTTTAACTGAATTTGAATGTCATCTAGTTGATTCAAGATTTCATTGTTTGACATATGTTTTTCTAGTAGAGATTTACCCATCAAGGCATTCATCTACCGATACAAGATGACAATCTTTTGATGTTTGGTATCCTTGTTAATGGAGATACATGTATTAGGATACCAATTACCCATAACATGCTCAAACTCATCCTTGTGCATGAATTCCCTCTCTACCTTCACATCTTCCTCAACTTGAAAAATATTTTCTTGAATGTTAAATGGAATTTATCTCCTATAAGCAGTCGAAGATTCCATAACCCGATTCCTTACCCTAGCACCCATAATCATCGTGTTTCTCTTGTGACCTATTATTCCTCTTCCACAACCAACCATTCTATTCCTAGAAAAAGAAGAAAGCCAAGCATAGGGTCTCTAGTGTGGATGAGGGATAGGGTATAAAAAAAAATGAACCCCTAATTACTATGAACCAATTATAAAGCCTCAAACCATAGAGGAGTATTATACCAAAATTGGGGTATAAGCCAAGAGATATTGACCCTGAGAGGAAACGATCAGGAGTTTACAAAGAATTCTAATCAATGATGGTTTTTATCCTTATGTTGTGGCAAAATAAGAGTGCAACTATACCCTGATTCTCTATTCATAGGCATTGTTTGGGGCATTGATAACCACTCCCTGGGTATGATGATATAATTGTTTATCATATCCATTATTTTCCCTTCATCTAAAATCTAGGTAACCTTTATGACCACAGTGTTAAATTCCTACATGCATGCCCTCTCTTCCTTTGCCTCGACCTAGTACTTCACATTCTAGAACATGATGGGTATAAGCATCATCTTGTGTTCATATCATGTTCTCTCCAAAACAGAAAAACCCTCTAAGGGATGTTATAAAACACTTTGGATTTTCTCTATCCTTCTCCATGATTCTCTAGATATCTTGCATCCCCAAACTTCACATCCACATAAAATAATAGGAGTGACAAGAGTCTCAAAGAGGAGTTTCTTCTTATCCCAAAGAATAAGGTCTGCTTATTTACAATTATTTTCAACTCCATAATAATCCTTACACCCACCATTAATCATTTTTTCAATTCCATAGTTGCAATTAATCTTATGATGAAGATCGATTATGAGATATTTGTATGAAGTCACTTCCTCCCATTTGTTGTTGTTGTACATGAAATTAGCATAAGTGGTATTTTTAGGATACGATGTCATAACCTTTTTTTGTTAGTGTCAACCATTATACCTATGCTAAAGTGAAAACCCTTGAGAATTCTTAGTTGCTTATCGAGACCATAGGGTCTCCTTCCCATAAGAACAATATCATCCATATAGAGAAGAAGAATGATTACTTTACCAACTAGAGTCATGTTGACACATTCTATTTCTTCCTAACAACACTCTAACTTGCCAATGTATAAACCAAAAAGGGAAGGGGATAGGGAAAAACCCTTCTTTACTCCTATATTCAATTAGTTTCTTCTGATCAACCCTAAGAGTTCCTAAACTTGGTAATACCATTCTCATTCAACCTTAGTGCAACAACTCTCAAACTATAAAGAAAAAAAATAGTTTTTTCTAATCTATTCCAAATGTTAGTTCTAGGAACTATGTCAAATAATTTTCTAATGTCAATAAAGAAACACAAAATATTGGTTTTATTATTCCATCATTATTAAAAAATGATCCTAAGCATAACAGGGTGGTCCATAGTTTAATGAGAACTACTAAATATTGCTTGGACTTTTTCTCTTTTTTGCAACTTTCTAGCCATATGCTTATCTTATTTTCCAGAATAATTCCATATAACTTGGCATTAAGATGGATACTGATCTTGATTATTTGAAGAATGAAATGAAGGAAACAATATAAAATGGACACACACACACACACACACAAATATTTTGCAGAAAGGACAATAGTTCAATAAACCCAAATTCTATCAATGAATGGAATGGAAGAACATTGTAAGCTACAAAGCGATACAAACTAGCTTAGATAGTGGTAGCTTATATCTGAAGGGAGATATGTCATATATGCTCATTCTCAAGAGTTGATTACAAAGAGACTAAAAAGGGATTTTTATCCTAAGCATAAAGAGGAAAAAAACCTAAACATCCAAAAACCTATATGTTATCCCTAAAGTATGCACTTGACCGCTCTGGCACAAAGCTAGAGCACCTCAGTTGTACAATGGCTTGGATTTACATTTGCCTTAGGTAGGTTATATAGAAAAATAGTATAAGTCAACATAAAAAAAATGTCAATTTATGCAAACAATACACCAAGATCTCACAGGCATGCATCTTGAGGAGATGAACCTTCAATGACTTGGAATAATCCATGCATTTACAAATCATATATTCTATCCCAAAGCAATGTTCCAAAACAAAATCAAAATACTTAAATACATATCATAGATTCCAGGAAATCTATAATAAAACCTATTACAATTAGATCTGACACCACTATAACAATACATGGATTGCAAATATATCTCTTATTTCAAGTAAAAAGAAGTAAAGATATAATAGGAGATCACAGTCCAACTCACCAAATGATTGATATTTGAGAATATAATATTTTCTGATATTAGCATAAGTCTCAAATATACACAATCTTCACTTAGTCTATTAATGACCCTACCATTTGAACCCCCTGAGCTTCCCTCTAAGAGGAAGATCCTCCTCTACATTACCAATCATAAAATTTATAAAAATGATTACATCATCGGTAAGCTCTCTCGACCTATTACGAATTAGAAAAAATCTTTGATATGTTACAAGAAAGATGGAACCATTGATGATGAGCTTAACTTGACACTTGTTGGTCTTGAAATTCATATTTTATTTGGATCTACTAATATTCCTCCATCAAATGCTTTAATTGCTGCTAGTGTTTTAATTGTTGATCCTCCTTTGAATATGGGGCTGATATTTGATTGCCACGTAATACTCTGTCCTCTGTCATAACGGTAATTAATCATTTAATGTTGATTACGTGCTTGAAAATCTAGACTTATCCTCAATTGTTTCCTTCAAATATGAGATAGACCTCTTGAAATCTCCTAGGTATGTAATCAAATTATATTCTTTTATGTGATAAATACAAATTATCATACACTCTTATACTCTTCATAATCAGGGATGATTTTATAGAACCATACTTATTTAAAAGTGTATAAATGAAAATCTTACCAATTCTTAAAATGCTAACTATAAAATGTTCGGCAATATTTTTTGAAAAATATTTTAATTCCCAATGATTTTATATCATTTATATAATAATCTGGCGATTTTTAGGGTGAAAAAAGCTTACTCTATCAAAATTGGGTGAAACAGGGCTTCAAAAAATGCAAAATAACGAATCTTTTTTGGAGAAAACCCCCTCAAAATAGCCCATGGGCTAAATTTTGCCCATAAAATTATCCCTGTTCATAATTAATATCTAAAAATGAAAATAGTAATTTCTCAAAATATCAAATTATTAATCTAGAAAAAATTCTCTGAAAATAACTTATAGGAATTAACATTTAATTTGCTTGATAAATTTAACCTATAAAAATTAACATTTAATTTGCATGAGAAATTTCCAAGAATATAAAAAAATGAACTGTTAAATAGAAATATTTCATGAAAATATCTCTCAAATACCTATAGAAATAATTCTTTCAACTTGTAAAACCATTTATATTTATGCCCATGATTTTGGAATTCCATGCCTTCCTAAACCGTTGGAAACCATTCTCCATAAACCATGGGAAACCATTTCTGGTTTTGTTTTGTTTTGCACATGGTTTTGATTTCTTGTTGTTGTTTTGCACATGGTTTTGATAATCAATATTATGGATAAATAAAATTATCCACAATTCTATCCTTATGCATTTGATTTTTGAGGATTTAACTTGGTATTCTTGGTTCTTAACATGTCCGAGGTATATATCTCATGATATTAAATTCTATATTCACTTCACATATGCATGAACTTGAAATTTATGAGCTTTCGTTTCATGGAGTTTGAGATTAGACTTTTATCCTTTGTGGGAATTATCCTCCATTTACCACATGAATGAGTTATCATGTATTTAAATAAGCAGGTTCATTCCATTAACCTCAATGTGTAGTGCAAGACTATTTCCTCCATTTAGTCATTCCTTGGCGCTTGTGTGTGGGTGTTTGTTCTGTGAAGTTTTAACTTGGACTTAGTTTGGGTGTTTTCTCTCTGAAGATTTAACTTGGACATAGTGGCATTGAAATACTATACTTGGATATTGGGTATATTTAGAATTCAATATATTTTCCAAAACCAACAAAACCTCTGCACATACTAGAGAGCCTCAAAACGCAAAATTTAAATCAAAATTTCAAATATTTTGACAACAATTAAAATTTTGTTGATGCTAACAATAAGTCAGAATAATAGATAGATTACAAGAATTCTTCACATTTGGTAGTACCTAACATTACAGTTTTGGTGAAAATGCTACCGAATCTCTGAACTTTTGGTAGTGTCTCCTTTATACAATTTGAATTTCGGTGTCACCTGACATACCATACTCATGAACACATTGAGGATTGAAATTGAAAAGCTTGTTGAATTTTGTGTAATCTTATCCAAACATTCAAACAATTTGAAAACTAGATTTTGATGCTAACACTAACCCTAGGAGATGAAGCACCAAAAGTATTTGTGGGCCCCAAGGTGGCTAGTTGATATGCTAACTTCCCCGGGGCACAAATTTTGCATACAATATTTGTTTAGGGTGCATGATAGCTCATTGGAAAGAACTAACTATGTATTACAACTTTTTGTCTAGGGACACAAGATGCCATGGAAAACCCTAAATCCCAAATTGGCCAAAAGACATTGTTTAGGGCCTCAAAATGACCCTGGAAGTTTGGGACCCAAAAAAGAATGGAAAATTGACAAGAATATGGAGAAATGTTGTAACTAACTGGAACAAGTGGGTCAACACTAGTATCCATATGGATCATTCCTGAACCCTTAGGGATAAATTGTCCCCATTGCATCAAGTTCCTCCATTAGATGAGGAAAATTTTGTTGAATCTAACTCATCGTGAGCCACTTTCACTAGTGAAGAAGCTTCCTTTATTTGACAACTCGACACCATTGGAGGCTCTATTAGTGAGTTCCCTTCATTTCAGTGTCCATGATCCAATCCGCTGTATCCTTCTCAATGCAGTCAGGATTGAGTTTTGTAGGGGCCAAGTGCTCGACTATCTCTGAGATGTCCAAGAGAGGTGGAACATATGGTTGAAGTAGCTCCATATTAAATACAGGGCGCAAGTCGAGGGAATGGGGAATACTTTAACTCAAAATCATTCTCACCTAAATCTTAGGTGATGGTGTAAGGACCATATTGAAGTAGGTAGAGAGTTCAATGGGGCCCCCAGAGGCCCTCTTTGTGTAAATGTAACCTAGAACTTAATATCTCCAACTTGAAACTTATCTAGAACCTAATTTTGGTCATGCGATTACTTATACTTGGCATTGAATTTCTACAAGATATCATGAACTTCTTGTTGTATATGTTGGATCCACTTAATAAATTTGTATGCTAGATTAGAGGTCTCTTCCTATGTATATGCAATGGGTAGTGCTACAACAATTGGGGCTATGATTGGAACCCAAAACATACCTCAAAATGGTTTTGGATAATAGAGCTTTGAAGGGATCTATTGTAGCTATGCTATACATAAGGAACGATTTGATCCCAAGTGCGGGGACATTTAGAGTTATACATTCTCATGATATGAACAATCATACAATTGACCACCTCTATATGCACATCAGTTTGTGGGTGGAAGGAAACTGATTTGGTCATCTTGGTGTCCATCATCGACCATAGGCTGGAGCAGAAAATACTAAGCAATCTATTGTATTGATATGAAATAATGGTTTGTGGGAGGCCAAAGTGAACTCAACCATGCCCAAATAAGAGCTTAGTAGTGGCGTTTGTTGTGATGCTCTTATTACAGGGAGTTAAAATTGCCATATTAGAGAAATGATCAACAACCACAAATACACAGTCATTGTTGATATTTTGAAATCACATAATTATCACTAGGTCACTATTTCTACTTCTAGGTTTCCTTATTGGTGCACTTTTCTGTTTCAAATTAAATGTCCAATGATGTCTACCAATTATCCAACTCAATAATGACATTATTGTTAAATATCTTACCATTTGGCATCTATTTGACTGAGATTATTTACAATTGATATTATTAGTACACAAGTATAAAGCCTCAAGATAAGCCAACAGTCAAAATATTATTTATTGACAATGAGGTGTTTCAAATGCTACTAGCTAGCTTGTTTTTTATCTTTAGATAAGGCACTTTGACTTGCAATAATCACCTTTGGATTTATGATTCTTCTCTGTGGGATACTAGTGACATTTATTAGAACTAATAATTTTTCTACAACACTTCAAAGAAATATTAGACTCTAAAACATATTCTCGTATATTCCATTTATTCAAGAAAATTATGTCCAAGTTTGAAGTGTGCGTTTTTATATTTTCATTGCTCATAACATTCAATAAAGTTTGACTTGTCTAGTTTGAGATATTGGTCTTCCTGCTTGGTTATAAAAGTTAGTTAATACATTTTTTCTTGGGATAATGTTTAAAATATTTCCTTATGTTTTGTTGGGAGAATATATTCGCATTCCAAGAGATGAAATAGCCTTCCTTATTGCCTACATTGTTTCCACAAAAAGAAAAATTGTAATATAGATTTTACAATGCTATAAAATTCAAATGACAAATCTTAAATTTTCTAAACCAATATATAAAACAAATTTCCTAAACTATTATATAAATAATAATAAAAAATACAAAACAATTGAAAGATTTAATTTTACATGCCTTGTAAATCAACATAAGACCTCCAATCTAATGAAATCCATTAGTTGTCACTTAAACTATTCAATGCCAAATAAAGTAAAGTGTGTTTGATAAAAACTAAAAAAATGAAAATTGCGATCTTTTGTGCATTACATTTCGTGTTCATCAAATTTGATGTCTCATAAATATCAAGAGCTCTATAGCTGGACCGAGTTATTTAATTTAAATAGTTTGATCAAGCTACGTAGCTCAATCTAGCTTTTGTGCTAATTGCAGTTAAACCCTCAATGAAGGTATTTGAAAATCCATCCAAAACCTTGATCGAGGGTTTTAAAGATCCTTATTGAGCTATTATCTCGATAAATGGATTAAACTACAATCCTTTAGCCCTTTTTTCTGTAGTTTGAATTTTTATGCCCTCTTCACCAGGCTTGAACCCTATCTTATGATGCACCTTAGGTGGAAGACTTCATACCGGTAAATTTGTCAATGAATCATCTTTCCATTGACATATAATGTACATGTTTTGGGGTTTGTATGATATATATATTTTTTGTTTTCAAACTTACTCTTGAAAACCATGGCAACAACATCGAAGCAATGCACAGAAAAACCAATAACAGAAAAAGTGCACAACCAAAAAATTTCAAAAAATACTTACACCCGAGAGAAACAGTTCTCTTCAAAATGGTATTATTTATTTATTTTATTAGTAGAATTTGTTTTTACATGCACACGTGTGTTCAAAATGAGATTAAAATATTCACTGGTCATTTTCAATAAATAATAAAAAATGCATTTTTCAAGAATTTGTTTTTACAAGAAAATATGTACACTGAAGTGCATGATGTATGTGTGTGTGTGTGTATTAAATTATGCATTGATCACTAAACTATTTTACAAGCGCACGAGTTACTTGTTAAGTTTTCCTCAAATTTACAAGGAGACGCATATCATTAAATGCAATTTTAACATATTAAATGATATTATTAAATTTTCAAAAAAATATACCTAGAAAGACAACATAATTCCCTACTTATTTTTTGTTGCATCTTAGAATTCCCTTAGAAAATATGAGTTTTTAGAGGTTCAATATAATAAATCAATAAAAAATGAATTTTCACCACCATTTTTGGCCAAAAGTGTTACCCATCTTCATGGATTCACCCTTAAGTCATCTAAAAAATTAACACTAGCTTTTGCACCAAGAGGTGCAAAGGAACGCCAAGAGGGTAAAAATATTGAGTCTTTCCACAACTGAATGAAGCATCTGCAGAAGCATGAACATTTCACTTAATAAAATTTCCTCCTAAGTCTTGATTTTTGGGATTTTTGGTTTTCAGAAGCACCTTCTCATTTATAAGTATCATTTTGGGTGCTTCCGCCTTCCGACTTCTGTTTTTCGATGTCCGGAATGCGGGGATCTGTTTTTTCAAGTCTGTGGGTAAATCATTTTCTGACTTTCGATTTCCGCCATGTGGAATCCGAAAATTGAGACTCACATGTTCGCAATAAAACCTTTTTCCTTTTCGAATCCCGCTTCTTGATGTCCAGAATGCAAAAATTGGAAAAGTCCTTTGTCGCGTTTTTTATTTCTTGTCTTCCCTACTTCCGTTTTCTCCTAAGGGGGATCCCGAAAGTATCATTTTTCATTCAATAAAAAATTGAATTTTCGAATCCCTCTTTCTGCTGCACGGAATGAGAAACTCGGAATTTTCGATTCACGATAAAACTATCATGCTTGTCTTCGACTTCTGATTTCTGCACAACCATTTCCCGAAAACCGGATTTTCTTTTCACAGCTTAAGTTTTCTTGTTTTCTATGATTTTTGATTTCCTCCTTTGTGGAATGCGGAATTTGAAACTTTAATATGTACACTATACAACTAAATTACTTTCTGACTCCCCCTTTCTGGTGTCCAAGATGCGGAAGCCAGAAATCCCAAAATTCAAACTTTCGAAACTTTTTACTTATAATTTTTGAGTTTCGTGCCTTCATCTTAGCCGTTCATTTATGCTAGATCTATGGTCTAGATATTTTTTCGCGTTGAAATTCATGAGGGTTTTTACCATTTTCACTCACGTTTTTTACTGTGCCTTAGGATTTTTACGGCGTTTTTCTTGCTCAAGCTCACAGTTTCCCTGGTTTGGAAACTTTCTACCATTAGGTTGACTTCTCACAACCGTTTATTTTGTTACTTTTACATTGTAGTAAGTTTTTGACCATGGTTGCCAAATTTCGGGAAGAAATGGCACCTACTGTACCCAAAAACACAAGATCAAAGAAAATTCTTCAAGAGCAAAAATACAAAGACCCAAATGCTGGAATTTTCATGGACACTAGTGGATGTGTTTCCGAAACCCTGTTTTTGGATTGGTCGAGGATATATGCTATCTTCGATAATGATGATTTTTCCACTGTGTTTCATGACCGATCAATTTATATCAGAATTCGGAGCTCACAACTCCATCTCATTGCATATAGACCACCTTTCATGCCTTGCATAGACCCGATGAAATGGGAATTCGACAATGCTAAACCTGAAGACCACATGTTCAATGACCACATTGGTAATTTTCTGGCCACCTTTATTCTTGATACTTTTGCTAAGGCTTACACCCTTAGACCCCCCAAACAGCTCCTGAGCTATAAGTTCTTGGATGAAGCAACCTCCCGCTACAATTATGAAGATGTGGTAAAAGCGTGGATGGAAAACCCTACTCTGTTTGTTCCTCGACCAGGTAATTCTTACCCTATTTCATGGTTTAGGGAACCATATTCATTGCTTGCAGTCATATTCTATTGGTTGTATGGGTCGGTTAATTTCTTGTTGCTTAAAGCTGAATGGGTTCCGGTAGCACATCACATTGTCCTTATGGGCCATTCTTTCAATTAGGCTCAGATTTTATCCGTAAATTTGGAAGAGGAAATTGTTAAGTATCACAAGACCATGGCAAACAGGAAACCCTAGTTTTTCATGTCGGCTTATGTAATGGATGTTTTTTGTGCAACTTTTGCATTTCCCGCCTTGGGTTGGAATTGGAAGATGGATTCCCCACCTGTTCATATTTATTATTCTGACATGTGGGAGGATAAATTTGTTCCTAGGGTGTATGATATTTGCGACCTTTTCTTAGGGTTTATGTACCATAAGGATTTTAAGGCTGATGCTCTGGAATTTTCACAAAGTGTAAGGGATCACTTTGCATGGGGATTGGTATGTTGGAGAATATTTCTCCTACTTCAGAATTTGGGGCAGCATCATGGTCCATTTACTTCCAAGGATTGTTCTAGACCACATGATTTTGTAGGAATTTTCTTTTCAGACAGTTGTTGATGGCGCCTTTGCTAAATTGTCCAAGTACAAAAAGAAGTGTTGGTTTCAGTTTCCCTTGACTTTAGGTTATTTGGTCCTACAGAATTCTACACATGCAACAGTGTTGGGTAAGGAATTCAATTATGAACCTGGAGAAGCCCCTAAAAGAATTCTTGATCGAAAGGCTTATTTAGCAATCCTCTTTGCTCAAGAAACGACTAAGTTCCATTACATACATGAGGATCTACGAGATGAATCCATATATAGGGAAGTTATTGATTTTCATGAGGCATTGGAGAATATCACTGATCCAGAAGTAAGGGCACATGTTTCTAAGTATTAGAAAGATCTCAAGCAGACTACCCTTCACCTCAGGAAATTAAAGTTCAATGTAGAAGATAAAATTCACAGTGAAAACATGGAGAAAGAAGCAAGACAGTAGGTAGCATCAACTTCTTCTTCCATCTCATCCTCCGATTCTAAAGACAAGGGTAAATCCATCATGGAATTTGCTGTTATTTCTCACTCTTCATAATTGGACAAAGCTCTGCATAAAGGGGAAGAGTTCATGAGAGATATTGAAAAGCTCACTTCCCATCTTTAGACAAAGGTAGAAGAGGCTGCACCTCAGCCTAAGAGACAAAAAACTTAGTTGGTTCCCTAGCAAGCATAGGAACCTGAAGCACCAGTGGCTCAAATAGAACACATACCTTGGCAAGTCCTCAAAGAGGAACAACCAGCACAGGTAGCTCCACTTTCTCTTTAAGAACAACTACCTTTGCATATTCCTCCAGTACAAAAGGTTGAATCTCCACCTGAACCTGAAACTAAAGTGCATGGAATTCATAGTGACCTAGAGGAAGAATATGGTCCTGCTACACACCCTATCAGTATTTTATCTTCCATGACATCCTCCATTCCTGATATACAATCATCATCAGGTTTATTTGATGCTTTATTTCCTCAATCTTCCTTTTCTTATGTCAATTTAAATCCCATTCTTGAGGACATCTCTACAAACCCATCATTGGTAGCAGAAGTTGCCAATACTACTTATCCTTATGCTCGACCTATCTCATTGATCCTGCATACATCCCATACTACCCCTACATCCTCGCATATTTCATTTTCCCAAGTAGAAGTCCCTTTTATCTCCACAATTCTTTCTTCGCAAGTTAATATCCATATTCCCACCTCTTCTTCTTCTCTTATATATATTTTCCCTATCTCCCCCTTGGACATTTTTCCCATTAGTGTAGAATTCCCGGTCTCGCAAACAAAACCTGAGCCATCAACCACCCCCCAAGAGGAAATCCTACCAGACTCAGAAGAGATGGCAGATTTTGGAGAGGATGTTGTTGTTTCCTTAGGGAGATATTTTTGGAGCAAGAAAGAGAAGGAAATAATAAAAAGAGAGAACAAAGAGGACAAGGGAAGGCACACTCAAACATCTTCCTGCCCTTAATGAAGTTGTTTAGAGAACCGATGCCCCTAATGTTAGACAAGGAGCATTGGATACAACAGCTACTATGGGAGCTTTCACAGGAATTTTTTTTGACTTAGTGTCACATCTGCATAACAATCTCCTGGATTAAGAATAGGAATTAGAAAAAGCCAAAGAGGATCTAACAGCATTAGAGGCACGTTACCAAAATGAGACTCATCTCCTCAAACAAGAACACCAAGATAAACAATAACATTTGTAGAAGAAGAATGATCATCTCAAGCATCAGCTTGAGAAATCGAAGCTCCTTAATCAGCAATAGGCTGATCAGAATGATTCCCTCAAGCAACAAATCAAAGAATCACTGTTGTCTTCAGCTGCCTCATCATTTTCCACATTAACAACTAAATAATTCAAATAGTTAGCTTGCAGGGTTAATGATCAATATTATTAGTCTATGATTAGTTTGTGTACAAGGTTAAATGAAATGTAGGAACTGTACAAATCATTTCAATCGTAGTCAGATGTCCTACAGGAACACCATACTCGAAGAATTGCAGTAGCTAAGTATTTTGAGAATGTGTTGGGTTGTCAAACACACATCAGGGATAAACCACAAGACATGCCAATCATGGACAAACTTCGGGCAAAGAAAACTGAAGTCACAATTGAAACTTGGGAAGGAAATTGCGATACAGTTGATTCCATTATCCATGAGGGACAAGCGGCATGCAAGGGTAGGTGGACAGATTCTGATGTTTTGGTCGGTTTCTTGAACCTTCCTATGTTAGTTCCAATCAACTAGGAAGTACCTTCCAGGCTAAAATTAGAGGAAATTGAACTAGCATTGGAAACTAGGTAATTTTCAGAATTTCCAACTAGTGAACTTGAGGGTTGTCGGATCTTTTGGTCATGAAATGGTTTAGGAAATGATTCAATGAATGTAATAGGATGTATATCAGCTTGTATATCTCCTTCAGAATCATAATGGAAAATATATGATTGGATTGGGAAAGAGACTTCAGAAGACATGTCAGAAACTAGCAAAAAATGACTAGTTTTGGGAGGAAGCTTTGATGAACTGACTGGGGTTCCTTCCAAGGAAGGGATGGAGGATTCATATTCTGATATATCAGAAGGTAAATTAGAAACATAGCCATAAGAAATATAAACATAAAAAATTGTCTTTACCCATGCACTCAATGCAAACTCAGGCTTACCACTTCCTTGCTTGCACTCCCATCTTCTTACAAAATATGGAAGATCAATATGGTTCTCCTTAAGGATTTTGATCATGATGTTCATATTATTTCTCAAGAAATATATTTAAATATGTTAACCTATGAAATAACCACATGTGGGTATCTCTCTTTTGTTTCTCCTCCTGGATCGCGAACTCTCATTAGTAGAACTGGAGCTTTCTGAACTTGACTGCTTCTTCTCTTTCTCTTTTTGCTTCAAATATTTCTTCTTACCGTTGTCTTGATTTGGTACACCAGCATAAGGGGATTGTTATTTGGATTTGATGGTACCCATTTGTATGAGCTTGTCGTTCTCATGAGTTAAAGACTCCATGAAATCTGCTAGCGCAGGAATCTTCCAATTTCTAGTTGTAAGTTTGCTTAAGTGGAATGTTGAAACATACATAGAATACTCAGGCCCTAACTTAGAAAGGATGGAAAAGATAAGGTGATATTGTTTCTTATCTATGCCAAACCATTTCATCTAAAGTAGTAGCGCTTTAAAATAAGTCTTCAATGTTCTCATAGTGATATGGGCTTAGGGAGATTAGCTCATTCTCAAGCTGATGGCCTCTCATTTCATCTGTCTTCCCAAATAGTGACTCAAGCTTAAGCCAAAATTCATTGGGTGTGCTAAGAATTTTAAGATGAATGAGGAGATCCCTTGAAGTGCTGAGACAGAGCATACCAAATGACTCATCAAGTCTATTGAAATACTTATCTTTCTCCAAAACAGAATCTGGCTCAAGTTCAGTTCCCATGGTGACCCTGTAGAGGCCCTTGGACCTCAACTGGATGGCCCTATCAGCCTTCGATTCAAAATAATTGAATGGAGTAATAAATGCTCTAGTTTTCTCCAGTATTCTTGTGCAACTTGTGACAAAATCATTTTTAAATGCGCAAGGAAAACACGTAAATTTTCTGGAAATCATGCCCTAAACAACAACTCAAACCTCACAATATTTGTTTGCAGCTCCAACTAGATTTGATACCATGTGAAAATTTTCTTCTTAGTGAGATCTAGGAGCTAGATCAATATTCACACTCAAATTGATTGACAAAACATGCAAGATAACAACAAAAGAGACAAAAAATAGCTGGAATAACACATGTGAATGGTGCTAATAACTGATCATATTATTACTGTACATCTTGTAAATTTTATAGTACACATTTATAATACATTGGGGAAAATTCGTGATCCCTTGGATCCCATGTGAATGCATACAAGTGTCAGGCTAGGATTTGACCTGTAACCCCCCTAAGGTTGACCAATAGGATACCAAACCTAACCAAACAATCAGGAATCCATGTGTGAACATGTGGGAAGCACGCCTGGGTCATAAATGAAGGAAGGAAAGAATGGGAGAGCACATGGGTGTGTGGAGGAATCTCTAAGAGGAAAATAAATCCCAAGGAGACTACAAAATCCACTTTAACACACACTAGCGCTCCTAGTTAAAGATGGAAGTGGTTTACAATTAATGCACAATATGAAATGTCAGAATGTTCAAACTAGAGTGCCTCAACTGCAATTAATGATCCATAATCACCTATTTGACCAGTATTAATCAATATAACCTAAGTTAGACCATAAACCATAGCACAAGGCCTATGATGATGACTCCTAGATAGATCATTAAGGTACTAAGGTAGATTACTGCTCCAACACATATAGGCCATAACATATGATCTTTCCTACAAGTCAAATTTAGTTAGACAGTCAACAACATTGCATATTAATAAATCAATTCAATACAATGACAATGTCTTATGGACATAGTCAAGCAACCATTGCATCATATCCACTGCTTCAATACAACACCCATCCACATCCCAAACACACACAATAACTATCTGTGTTCCTTCCATATTCACCAGAACACACTAACAAGAGCATGCACTTCTCTCAATATGTTAGCAAAGAGGTTTCATCCTAGACTAGCTGAATCAAGGGATCATGGTATGTTGTGTAGCACTATAGGCTACTTACAAAATGTGCACTATGTGAGCCTACTGCTTGTCAATCTTAGTCATCTATAAATACATAAAATAAAATTGTATCAAAGATGTACATATAACTAATATAGACAATATCCTTAAAAATACTTAGAAATTTAAGGAATAACACAAATGAAAGTACAAATACTTATCTTTCATGCTTTTTGCAGGATCCCTGCCTCCTTGTAGATATCACTGGAGTTTCTAGAAGTATAGTCTGCTCCATTATTTGATTTTGAATTCCTTGATGGGACAAATCTTGAATCTTGGTGTCTATTCGGTGAGAATGGTTTTTTCAAATCTATATTCCATAACCTTTCGGTCGAAAACATAGAACTAACTTTCAACCAGAAAAATTGTTTGGCCAAAAGTTAAAGTTAATGGTATGCCTCGTAATCCACACTTTGCATTGATGGCTGGGAAAATAACGCCTGGTATCTAGGTTTTTGGCCGAAAAGTTTTTCAACTAAAAACCTTTTCGCATGAAAAACGTTTCGGCCGAAAAAAATTTCGGCCCAAAACCCTTTTATATGTATTAATGGAACACTATTGTTTATTGTTTTGGATGTTGTTTGTTTGTTATGGCAGGCATTTGACCTTGCTCGGTTTGCTGGTTCCCTACTCAGTATGCTGGTGTGGTGGAGACGTTGGTGGTGTGGTGGAGCCATTGACGAGTTGCTGTGGTGGAGATTTGCCTACCCTATGTCTACCTTGTGGATCCCTGCATATCTTGGATCCTTGCTCGGTCTAGTGGTGTGATGGAGTCATTGGTGATTTGGTGGAGCTGTTAACGAGTTTATTTAGTGGAGCCATGTCTACCCTATGGATCCCTACATATAATGGAGCCCTACTTGGTCTGGTGGTGTGATGGAGCCATTGGTGGTGTAGTGGAGTCATTGACGAGTTGTTGTGGTGGAGTCATGTCTGTCATGTGGAGTTGCGCTCGGTCTGTGGACCTCTATCTGGTTTGTGGAGATATGTGTGGTGGAGTCGTGTTTTCCCTATGGAGCCGTGTTTGCTCGGTCTGTTTTTCTTTGGATCCTTGCTCGGTCTGTGGATCTCTATCCACATAGGCGGCCAACGATCATCTCTACAGGTAAGTCCCATAGATTAATTCTTAAGTAGAAAAGATAATTTTATTTTTATTGTAATGTTTTTTATTCTGTTTAGATGCTTAGTAATGTATGGAAATAATTGGTGGTTGTGTGATTAGTTAAAGTACATGAATTTATTACTATTTAGTAAATATAATTTTTGATATATTTGTTAGATTGAAATGATGTGTAATGAAACAATTGAAAAATTCCCTTTCAACAATTTACAATAGGCATATAGATATGGAATTTTCATTGGCATATAGATAAGCATAACATAATAAGGGAATAAGGAAAGTCTACTAGTTACCACTCTGTGGGAATGGAAGGATTTTTTTGTTAAATAAACCATGAGTCATTCCTCAGTTCACCATTCGAAAAGGAAAGTATTCCCCCACATAATGAGGGCATAGCTTGTATCTGCTTGTCTGTGCATTATCATAGCCTATCTATGCATTATCATAGATTGTATATTCTTGTCTCTACATTATCATAGCCTATCTCTGCTGATCCGGATTTATGCAAGAACGCAACAGAATACACAAATAACCATAGAAACAAATATGCAGCAAAAACAAAACTTCATTTCATTAATCAAAGAACTGAAACTTGTTTACATACAGAATGGAAATAAACTAGCTAGAGTGCTGGTAGCTTATCTTTGAGAAGAGATGTGGTGGCTACATGCCTCTGAACTCTGTGTTACAATGAGGCTCGAAGTCCTATATATTATTGAGAAACAATGGAAACCCTACACATCCAAAAACCTAACCCTAGGAGGTGAAACACCAGAATGTGGGCCCCGTTGGGTAAATTGGTACATCAATTTCTCGTGGTCGTAACTTTGGCATACTACCTCCATTTGACACACATGATACATCGTTAGAAATATCTCTTCAAGGACTAAATCCATAAATAAATAACGTAGAGTTTGAAATGGACTCATATTTTCCCGACCATTCGATGCCGAAAAAACGTCGTTTAGGGCCTCAAAACGGCTCCGGAAGTTTAGGACCCGGAAATTGCCAAAAATAGTAAATTGTGCTACAATTAAGGAAATTGGAAAACTGAAAGAAATGATGGTGGGGATCCAAGTGGAATTGGTGGGTGGCCACCACTATCTCCCTGGATCATTCCTCCCCCCTTAGGAAGCAATGGTCCCCATTGCGTTGAGTTCCTCCATGAGATGAGGAAACTTCTGCTGAACTTGGTCTTTGGTGAGCCACTTTCCCTAGTGAAGGAGTTGGCCTGCTTTGACAACTCGATATACCTGGATCTTCTATTGGTGGGTGTTCTTGATCTGTGTGTCCATAATGCGATCAGTCCTCGCTTGTTCCATGCGGTCGGGGTTTAACTCTGTTGGTATGAGTTGTTCTGCCACGTCTGATGTGTCCAGTAGAGGTGGAAAGTAGGGCTGAAGGCGGTCCACATTGAACACTGGGTGCAGACCAAGGAATGGTGGAATACTAAGCTCGAAGGAATCCCCCCCAACATCCTTGGTCATGGTGTATGGACCATATCGAAGTGGGCGAAGCTTGCGGTGGGGTCCAGCGAGGCGCTCCTTCTGCAAATGTAGCCACACTTTGTCGCCCACCTGGAAGTTGTGTTGCACCCAATGCTAATCATGCCGCTGCTTGTACTTAGCATTGGATATGTCCAATATGTCATGAACCTATTGGCGAATGTGATCAATGAAGTTGTTCCCCTTAGAAACTTCAAACTGGACATGTGTTGAATCAGCCTGAGTAGCTGCAAATGGCATGGCTACGTTAAATGGGACATAGTGGCTGGAATCCCAAGCCCACCTGAAAGGGGCTTTGGTCGGTGGAGCTATGGAGGGCTCGGTTATAGCAATGTTGTACATAGGGGAGGCTCTCATCCCATGTGCATGGATTCTTTGAGTTGTACATGTGCAAAATGTGTATGATCATCCGGTTGACGACCTCTGTCTGGCCATCAGTCTGGGGATGGAAAGCTGTGGACTTTGTGAGCTTGGTGTCTAGCATTGACCATAGGCTAGACCAGAATGTACTAAGGAACCTGCTATCCCGATCTAAGATTATAGACTGTGGGATCCCAAAGTGTACCGACACTCCTTCAAAGAAGAGTTTAGCAGTGGATTCTGCTGTGATATTCTTCTTGCAAGCCACCATTATGGCCATCTTTGAGAATCTGTCGATGACCATGAACACACAATCATTGCCATGCTTAGTAGAAGGAAGGCCCAACATGTAATCCATGGAGACGGATTCCCAAGGTCGACTAGGGGTAGGCAACGGAGTATAGAGGCCTTGCTTCTTGATGGATAGTTTGGCAATGGCACAGGTAGTGAAGGATCAGATGTACTTCTCGACTTCTTGTCGAAGGTTCGGCCAATAAAAATACTTCTGTAGTACTGCCACTAATTTCTCAACCCCGAAATGCCCAGTGACCCGACTTTAGTTTGATTCCCAAATCATCTTGGCACGCTCGCTTGAAGGAACACAAAGGTGTCCCATGTTACTTAGTAGTGCATCCTGGAGGTGAAAATTTGGAACTTGGTTTCCCTCCAAGAGCGTCATGTATGTGTTGCTGAATTCTAGATTGCCTTTGTAGAGAAGTGGCCAATCAGAGGTCTCATTCCCACAAGAGTTGAGCACGGTGGTTATCACCACGATTGGTGGTCGGTTGAGGCAGTCTGCAACATTATTGGTGCTTCCCTTCTTGTACTTGATATTCAAATGAAACTGTTGTAGATATGTGGACCAATTCTAATGGCGATTGTTCTGTAACTTCCCTTGTGTCAGTATGAACTACAGGGGTCGATGGTCTTTGTGGATGGTCATTTCCTTCCCTAAAATGTAATGCTTCCATTGTCAGTAAGTAGGTACAATGGAATACATCTCTTTTTCATAAGTGGAATATCTGCAGACTGTGTCAGATAGTGTCTCACTGTGATATGCCACTAGATGGCCTTGTTGAGTAAGGACTGCCCCAATAGCATAGTCAGAGGTGTCTGTCTCAATCTCAAATGGTTGTTGCAAGTCTGGTAATGTGAGCACTGGGGCACAACAGAGGCAATGTTTCAATTTTGCAAACCCCTTTAGTTGATTTTTTTACCAGAAGAATTTTGCTTTTGCTCCTCCCTTGGTGACTTGAATCAAGGGCCAAGTGATATGAGAGAATCCCAACATGAACCTGCGGTAGAAATTAGCAAGACCCAGAAAGTTGCAAAGCTCTGTTAGAGTAGTTGGGGCTGGCCAATCCTGAATGACTTGGATCTTGGTTGGATCCACATGTACCCCATATTCATCAATAATGTATCCTAGATACTGAACCTTGGTCATGCCAAAAGTTCACTTGTCCAAATTGGCACACAACTTGTGTTGCCGCAGCGTTTGGAGGACCTGTCGGATATGGTGGAGGTGCTCTTCCCAAGTCTGGCTGAATATCAGGATGTCACCCAAGTACACTACTACAAATGAGTTGGTGAATGGCTGCAATATGTCTTCCATCAGTCTCATGAAGTTTGGAGGAGCATTCGTCAGCTCGAAAGGCATGACCAACCATTCGAAAAGGCCCTCCTTGGCTTTGAAGGCAGTCTTCCACACATCGGTCAGTTCGATCAGTACTTGGTGATACCCAGACTTTAAGTCAATCTTGCTAAAATATTTCTCCCCTTTAAGCTGGTCCAGGAGGTAATCAATCCGTGGGATTAAGTACCTATTCCCGACATTGATCTTGTTCAGCGCCCGATAGTCAATACAGAGTCTCCAAGTCCCATCATTCTTCTGTACCAACACGATCGGGCTCTCACATGGCGATGAACTTGGCCGAATGTGACCCTTCTGCAGCATCTCCTAAATTTGCCTCTTGATTTCATCATTCTCCATAACAGAGTGTCGATAGATCGGTCCATTGGGCAGCAGCGCACCCGGGGTCAGATCAATGGGGTGCTTGACTTGATAGTGCAAAGGAACCCTAGTGGGTGAGGTGAATATGTCCCGGTACTCCTACACGACCTTGTCCATTTGTTGTTGTCGTGTGGATGGGCCCTATCTAGAGGTCGTGGCCACGGTATTCTTCTTTCCCTGAGGGAAGATCATTAAGAAAATAAATTTACTGGTTTTGGAAATGAGCTTACTGCATTGTTTTGCAGTAACCAAAGAGATAGCAGCAGGAGGTGGTACCTCTGGTATCCTGTACAACTTATTTTCCAACGTAATAATAACAGTGTGAGGCCAAAAATCATACACAACATGTCACTTCCATAAGTATGGTTGACCCAATAATATATCAAAAAAATCAAGAGGAGCAATATCACATAATACCTCATCGGTGAAGGACTTGATGTTGTAGGGAAGGCGACACTACTGGCTGACGTGGAGATCCCATCCTTGGTGAAGCCACCTGAGGGTGTACGACTGCGGGTGTGATGTGGTCGAAAATCCCAACCGTTTCACGAACTGTGCTGAAATGAGGTTCTTTTGGCTCCCGCTGTCGATAATGAACTGTAGCGGGGAATCCTTTACCCACATCTGGGAGTGGAAAAGATGCTCCTCCTCCTCTGAATCTTCTGGTTCTTCCTTTTGGATCTTTGTGGTGGCAACGGTGGCATTGGGATCTGCAACGATAATATTCTTCCCTCTATCATTCCCCTTCTCGGGTTCTTATTCAATGTTAGAGTATGCATCTGATTCAGAAGCCTTTATCTCGGCCACTAATGACTTCTTGGCTTGACACTCACTAGTGTTGTGAGTGGGGCTCTTATGGAACTCGCACCACTTTCCCTCTTCCTTCTTCAACTTTGCACTGTTGTTGTTTGCTTGCGTATTTGGCAAGTTGTCTTGATTCGCCATGCCTTGGCTATGGTACTTGGTTCTGCGGTTTGGGGGCACCTTTCGCTTGCTTCTGATTCGTAGATCCAAAGTCTCACTTTTTCTATTTAAATTTTTACTCAATTTTGATAGCATACCGGTATGCCGTACCAAGCGAGGAGATATTGAGGAACTCCATTTCCTCTTGAATGTATCTATGTAGAAAACTGGGGTACCTTAGCACCAATTTTTTCTCTAAATATTTGATACCCAACTTGGTACGCAGGGTATGGAACAAATTCATCATCTCATGCATATCTTGATCTCTTTGCTGTCGCAGCGTAGTCCATTGTATGTACTTGTCCTCATAGCTCCCCACGGGATAATATTGTCCCTTTATGGCATCTCAAAATTAATTCCAAGTGG
This sequence comes from Pseudotsuga menziesii, assembly GCA_001517045.1. Lineage (NCBI taxonomy): Eukaryota > Viridiplantae > Streptophyta > Pinopsida > Pinales > Pinaceae > Pseudotsuga > Pseudotsuga menziesii. The sequence goes on from LPNX010519530.1 coordinate 624,977, forward strand.
GTAAGACCAAGAACAAAGAGGGTTCCTCCTCGTCCTTTCTCTCACAGTAGGTTTCCCACCAATCCTTGACATGGGGGGCAACTTTGAGTAGTGAAAAAGTAATATTTTCCCGGTCGAAAAAGTACTGAACCGAGAAATATACTTCTAATAGATTCAACCATATATCTACTGCATCTACATCTATTTGGCCATCAAATATGGGAATGTTGAAGTTTACTTGTACCTTAAAAGGGGTTGCGCCTCTAGAGTGGCTACTAGATGTAGATGCGCTGCCAGTGGGAAGTCGTTGAAGGATCTGGGCGAAGTTATCCATCATCATGTTCCTTTGTTTTTCAAGGGCCTCCTCGAGCGAAATTTTGATAGGATCTTCTATGCCCTTGTCATTCTTTTCATCCCCCATGGGAGGTCATTAAGATTTGTGAGGCTGATCTTGCAACGGTTCAACCAGATCGAGCCCTAACTCTTTATACCCCGCCCTCGTTGGGGACATGCAAAGAAGGATCAAGAAAGAGCAGCTTGCTCTGATACCACTGATCCAGATTTGTGCAGGAACACAACAGAATACACAAATAACCATAGAAACAAATATGCAGCGAAAATAAAACTTCATTTCATTAATCAAAGAACTGAAACTTGTTTACATACGGAATGGAAATAAACTAGCTAGAGTGCTGGTAGCTTATCTTTGAGAAGAGATGTGGCGGATACATGCCTCTGAACTCTGTGTTACAATGAGGCTCGAAGGCCTATATATTATTGAGAAACAATGGAAACCCTACACATCCAAAAACCTAACCCTAGGAGGTGAAACGCCAGAATGTGGGCCCCGTTGGGTAAATTGGTACATCAATTTCCCGGGGTTGTAACTTTGGCATACTACCTTCGTTTGACACACATGATACATCGTTAGAAATATCTATTCAAGGAATACATCCATAAATAGAAAAAATCAAGTCTAGAACAAACTCATATTTTCCCGACCATTCGATGCCGAAAAAACGTCGTTTAGGGCCTCAAAACGGCTCCGGAAGTTTAGGACCGGAAAATTGCCAAAAATAGTAATTTGTGCTACAATTAAGGAAACTGGAAAATTGAAAGAAGCAATGGTGTGGATCCAAGTGGAATAGGTGGATTGCCACCAATATCCTCCTGGATCATTCCTCCCCCCTTAGGAAGCAATGGTCCCCATTGCGTTGAGTTCCTCCATGAGATGAGGAAACTTTTGCTGAAATTGGTTTTTGGTGAGCCACTTTCCCTGGTGAAGGAGTTGGCATGCTTTGAAAAATAAATATAGCTAGATCTTCTGCTGGAGGGTGTTCTTGATCTATGTGTCCATAATCCGATCAGTTCTGGCTTGCTCCATGCAGTCGAAGTTTAAATATGTTGGTGTGAGTTGTTCTGCCATGTCTGATGTGTCCAGTGGAGGTGGAAAGTAGGGCCGAAGGCGGTCCACATTGAACACTCGGTGCAGACCAAGGAATGGTGGAATACTGAGCTCAAAGGCATTGTCCCCAATAGCCTTGGTGATGGTGTATGCTCCATATCAGAGCGGGAGAAGATTGTAGTGGGGTCCAACGAGGTGCTCCTTCTGCAAATGTAGCCACACTTTGTCGCCCACCTGGAAGTTGCATTGCAAGCGATGCTGGTCATGCCGTTTCTTGTACTTAGCATTGGATCTGTCCAATATGTCATGAATTTTTTAGAGAATGTGCTAAATGCGCTCAATGAAGATGTTTGACTTAGAAACTTCAGATTGGACATGAGTTGAATCAGCTTGAGTAGCTGCAAATGGAATGGCTACATCAATGGGACACAGTGGCTAGAATCCCAAGCCCACCTGAAAGGGGATGTGGTTGGTGGAGTTGTGGAGGGCCCAGTTATATCTATGTTGTACATAGGGGAGGCTCTCATCCCATGTGTGTGGATGCTTTGAGTTGTGCATGCACAAAATGTGTACGATCATCCGATTGACGACCTCTGTCTGGCCATTAGTCTGGGGATGGAAAGCTGTGGACTTTGTGAGCTTGGTGTCTAGCATTGACCATAGGTTAGACCAGAATGTACTAAGGAACCTGCTGTCCCGATCTGAGATTATAGACTGTGGGATCCCAAAGTGTACCTACACTCGTTCAAAGAAGAGTTTAGCAGTGGATTCTGCTGTGATATTCTTCTTACAGGCCACCATTATGGCCATCTTTGAGAATCTATCGACGACCACAAACACACAGTCATTTCCATGCTTAGTAGAAGGAAGGCCCAACATGTAATCCATGGAGATGGATTCCCAAGGTCAAATACGGGTAGGAAACAGAGTATAGAGGCCTTGCTTCTCGATGGATGGTTTGGCAATGGCACAGGCAGTGTAGGATCGGATGTACTTCCTGACATCCTGTCGAAGGTTCGACCAATATAAATACTTATGCAGTACTACCACTATTTTCTCGACCTTGAAATACCCAGCGACATGACTATAGTGCGCTTCCTAAATCATCTTGGCACACTCGCTCGAAGGAACACAAAGGTGTCCCATGTGACATAGTAGTGCATCCTGGAGGTGAAAATTTGGAACTTGGTTTCCCTCCAATAGCATCCTCTATGTGTGGCTGAATTCTAGGTCGCTCTTGTAGAGAAGCGGCCAATCAAAGGTCTTGTGCCCACAAGATTTGAGCACGATGGTTATTGCCACGATCGGTGGTCAGCTGAGGCAGTCTGCAACATTATTGGTGCTTCCCTTCTTGTACTTGATATTCAAATGAAACTGTTGTAGATATGTGGAACACTTCTGATGGTGATTGTTCTGTAACTTCCCTTGTGTCAGTATGAACTGCAGGGGTTGATGGTCTGTGTGGATGATCGTTTCTTTCCCCAAAATGTAATGCTTCCATTTTCGAAAAGCCCGTACAATGGAATACATCTCTTTGTCATAAGTGGGATATTTTTTGACACTGTCGGACAATGTCTCATTGTGATATGCCACTGGATTCCCTTGTTGAGTAAGGACTACCCCAATAGCATGGTCAAAGGCGTCTGTCTCGATCTCAAATGGTTGTTGCAAGTCTAGTAATGTGAGCACTGAGAGATAGCAGAGGTGATGCTTCAATTCTGCAAATGCCTTCTGTTGAGTTTCTGACTAGAATAATTTTTCTTTTGCTCCTCCCTTGGTGACTTGAGTCAAGGGCCAAGTGATATAAGGGAATCCCTACATGAACCTGTGGTAGAAATTAGCAAGACCTAGAAAGTTGCGAAGCTCTGCTAGAGTAGTTGGGGTTGGACAATCCTGAATGACGTGGATCTTGGTTGGATCCACATGTACCCCATACTCATCAATAATGTATCCCCGATACTGAACCTGGGTCATGCCAAAAGTGCACATGTCCAAATTGGCACACAACTTGTGTTGCCGCAGAGTTTGGAGGACCTGTCGGATGTGGTGGAGGTGTTCTTCCCAAGTCTGGCTGAATATCAAGATGTCATCCAAGTACACTACTACAAATGAGTTGGTGAATGGTCGTAAGATGTATTCCATCAGTCTCATGAAGGTTGCAGGAGCATTCATCAGCCCAAAAGGCATGACCAACCATTCGAAAAGACCCTCCTTGGCTTTGAAGGCAGTCTTCCACACATCGGTCGGTTCGATCGGTACCTAGTGATACTCGGACTTTAAGTCGATCTTGCTAAAATATTTTTCCCCTTTAAGCTGGTACAGGAGGTCATCAATATGTGGGATCAGGTACCTATTCTCAACAATGATCTTGTTCAATGCTCGATAGTCAATACAAAGTCTCCAAGTTCCATCCTTCTTCTATACCAACACAATTGGGCTCCCACAGGACGATGAACTTGGCCGGATGTGACCCTTCTGCAACAGCTTCTGAATTTGCCTCTTGATTTCATCATTCTCCATAACAGATCATCGATAGATCAGTCCATTGGGTAGCAGCACACCTGGGTTTAGATCGATGGGGTGCTTGACTTGACAGTGTAGAGGAACCCTTGTGGGTGAGGTGAATATGTCCCGATACTCCTCCATGACCTTGTCCATTTGTTGTTGTCGTGCGGATGGTCCCTATTTGGAGGTCATGGCCACGATCTTCTTCTTTCCTTGAGGGCAGATCATCAAGAAAACAAATTTCTTAGTTTTGTAAATGAGCTTACTGCATTGTTTTGCAGTAACCAAAGAGATAGCGGTAGGAGGTGGTACCTTTGTTATCCTGTACAAATTATTTCGCAACGTAATAATAATAGCGCAATGCCGAGAATCATACACAACATGTCGCTTCCATAAGTATGGTTGACCCAATAATACATCACAAACACCAAGAGGAGCAATATCACATAATACCTCATCGATGAAGGGCTTGATGTTGTACAGAAGGCGACACTGCTGGATAATGCAGAGATCCTGTCCTTGGTGAAGCCACCCGATAGTGTACGGCTGCGGGTGTGCTGTGGTTGGCAAGCCCAACTGCTTCACGACCTGTGCTGAAATGAGGTTCTTTTGGCCCCCACTATCGACAATGAACTATAGCAGGGAACCCTTTACCCACATATTGGAGTGGAAAAGAGGCTCCTCCTCCTCTGAATCTTCTGGTTCTTCCTTTTGGATCTTTGTGGTGGAAACGGTGGATTTGGGACCTACATCGATAATATTCTTCCCTTTATCATTCCCCTTCTCAGGTTCTGATTCAGTGTCAGAGTACGCATTTGATTCGGAAGCCTTTATCTCGGCCACTAGTGACTGCTTGGCCCGACACTCACTGGTGTTGTGAGTGGGGCTCTTATGGAACTCACACCACTTTCCTACTTCCTTCTTCAGCTTTGCAGTGTTGTTCTTTGCTTGCGGCTTTGGCAAGTTGTCTTGAGTCACCATGCCTTGGTTGTGTCCTTGGTTCTGCAGTTTGGGGGCACCTTTCACTTGCTTCTGATTCGCAGATCCAAAGTCTCACTTTTTCTGTTTAAATTTTTACTCAATTTTGGTAGCATACCGGTATGCCATACCAAGCGAGGAGATATCAAGGAACTCCATTTCCTCTTGAATGTATATATGTAGAAAACTGGGGTACCTTAGAACCAAATGTTTCTCTGAATATTTGATACCCAACTTGGTGTGCAGGGTATGGAATAGATTCGTCATCTCATGCATATCTTGATCTCTTTGCTGCCGCAGCGTAGTCCATTGTATGTACTTGTCCTCATAGCTCCCCACAGGATAATATTGTCCCTTTATGGAATCTTAGAATGAATTCCAAGTGGGTACGACCGAGAACAGAGAGGGTTCCTCCTCGTCCTTTCTCTCATAGTAGGTTTCCCACCAGTCCTTGATATGGGGGGCGGCTTTGAGTAGTGAAAAAGTAATCTTTTCCTGGTTGAAAAAGTCCTGAACCGAGAAATATCCTTCTAATAGATTCAACCATCTATCTATGGTGTCTACATCTATTCGACTATCAAATATGGGAATGTCGAAGTTTACTTGTACCTTAAAAGGGGTTGCGCCTCCAGAGTGGCTGCTAGATGCAGATGCGTCACCAGTGGGAAGTCGTTGAAGGATCTGGGCAAAGTTATCCATCATCATGTTTCTTTGTTTTTCAAGGGCCTCCTAGAGAAAAATTTTGATGGGATCTTCTGTGCCCTCATCTTTCTTTTCGTCCCGCATGGGAGGCCATCGGGATTTGTGAGGCTGATCTTGCAAAGGTTCAACCAGATCGAGCCCTAACTCTTTATACCCCGCCCTCGTTGGGGACATGCAAAGAAGGATAGAGAAAGAGCAGATTGCTCTGATACCACTAATTTGGATTTATGTAGGAACGCAATAGAATACACAAATAACCATAGAAAAAAATATGCAGCGGAAATAAAACTTCATTTGATTAATCAAAGAACTGAAATCTGTTTACATACAGAATGGAAATAAACTAGCTAGACTGTTGGTAGCTTATCTCTGAGAAGAGATGTGGCAGCTACATGCCTCTGAACTCTATGTTACAATGAGGCTCAAAGGCCTATATATTATAGAGAAACAATGGAAACCCTACACATCCAAAAACCTAACCCTAGGAGGTGAAATGCCAGAATGTGGGCCCCGTTGGGTAAATTGGTACATCAATTTCTCAGGGTCGTAACTTTGGAATACTACCTCCGTTTGATGCGCATGATACATCATTAGAAATATATCTACAAGGACTACATCCATATATAAGAGATATTGAGTCTAGAGCAGACTCTTATTTTCCCAACCATTCGATGCCGAAAAAACATCATTTAGGGCCTCAAAATGGCTCCGAAAGTTTAGGACCAGAAAATTGTCAAAAATAGTAAATTTTGTTGCAATTGAGGAAACTAGAAAACTGAAAGAAACAATGGTGGGGGTCCAAGTGGAATATGTGGGTGGCCACCAATATCCTCCTAGATCATCTGCATTATCATAGCGTGTATTATCTTGTCTCTACATTATCATAGCCTATATTTTATTTTATGTTATATGAAGATTTTTATGAAAATTATCTAGTACCAATTTCATTTTACTTTTATGAATAAAACGTAGTTATAGTCTTGTTTTTGTTGCACTTTGGCCTCCCTGTGTATGCCAGTGTTGTTGGCGTACCGAAAATGGTCTCTCTATTTGGAAAGATGACTAGTGGTAATCCATTTACAACTCTGCCCTTCTTGACTTGTGATCATTTGTAGATATGGAGAACACTCCCTGAAGGCTCAAACCAACTATCATTTCTCCATTGAAAAAATTAACTAGACTTGGATTGAAATAATATCATGTAAAGACCATTTCCCTTCTCCACGGAATTGTAAAGTCAAAATTTTCTCTTTGTGTCTCTGGTTGACCAAGATATTAACGAGCCATCTCAGACTAACAAATTTGGTTTGGTTCCCTTTCCCTTCGGTCAAGAGATTCACACCTTACTTATTAAGTTAAGTTAATAATTCATCCATTTATTTATATCGAGGTGATGGGAGAGGAATCATAGGCCTTCCTGATCAGATAAAGGTAAAGGATATTGTGTGGTATCATATCATATGGTGTGTAACTGGGTGATATATTATAGCCTTAAAAATAATATCCTTTGGATGAAGAATGGCTTGTTCGGGATAAATAAAGGGGGAAACCTGTGGGAACAATACAAATTCACATAAGAAAGAGGGGCACAAACCATAAATATATTGAGTTGGTCTTTTGAGTCCTCAAAATATTTCCATGGACTAAAATTCATAGCAATATTAGTGTCAGTATCCAAGGGAACTATATCCCGATTTGGAGGTGGATTCCACTTCCACATTTCCCATGCTACTATCAAAACGCCAAAAAGAAAATAGGTAACCTTTCTATGCACATTTTCACTGGTAATTAAATTGATATAATTATAAGTTTTGACCCTAAAAGAGAGTGGGTGATTAGGCGGAATGTGAGGCTACAGTGTCTTTCATGTCACCATTTAAATATATTCCATATAAACAACGATATCTTTTCTTAGCTGAACACACCAGGAGGCAAAACCCCCACCCAATTAATTCAATCCATTTACTAGTTTCAGAATCTCATAATCTATGAATCATGGAGGGATCTTTTTTTACTCTTGTCACCGAGGAAGGATTGACCCGGAGTAGAATAGATCCTAAGCCAAGAACATTTTATTTTTCCCATAATATATGTTTTGACTCTGAACCTAATGAAGTTCACGAAATTACCTATTCACATGTATTAAGCCCCTAATTAAGTTTGACTAGATGCAAGATGATGGTAATGTTTGGGGATGTTCATAAAGTTTGATGTCAATTCCTTAAAGTCATAGTAGATGTAATGTTGTACTATTTTTTTTTCTCTGCCTTTCCTCTAGGCTCCTTTTTCTATCCCTCTCAACCAAAAACTATAATGTTACTATACCAATTAAGACCATCTTGTTGGCTAAACAAATACCATAAAAGTTTCAAAACAATTGTGTTGGGATATCCACATGTCATTACTATATATATGCCTTGAACTTAATCATAATGCTTATTATTTTATTCAATTTATATCTCAAAAACCTGTCTTCTCTTTCATTGATATGTTATGGATTCAACCCATGAATTTCGTGTCACGTAGGAAGGGGATATTTCTTGGATATCAGATTTGAAATATACCATAAATCCAATTGTAATGCATATTGCATGCACCAAAACAATTGAGGTTTACATCAGGTGGGAGGGGTAGGATATCACATTTGAAACCCAACAAGTTGAATTATAATATTGATCACATCCCCCAAAATGTTTGGGGATGATTGTTATGGTTTGGAAATATTAATAACTTTGTAATATTGTGATGTGAATTAGTTCATTGATGTTTGTCTTCACGTTTATAGGAGATATACTAGAGATGGATCGAGATGAGGTGGTGACTCATTATTTGAGTCAAATATGTATTAGACATCCAATGAGACGAGGATGTCTAATGCAACACATACATCTAATGAAACACCTTCGAATATTCACTCTTGAATATGGTCTGATACATCTAGAGATTCCAGTGTGTTATATCGAGACATTGGTATGTGTTTAAAACTTATGCACATGCAAAATTTTGAGTATGCATGCATGTTTATATTTGTTTTAAATCTTGTTCATTCATTTTACTAACTGTTAGCACTTTTCTTTGTAGAGAGACCACATAATAGATTGTCTCGTGAGAGTGGGGAATCACATGTATCTAGTCGTCTCCCTGATTCATCTCGTGGCCGATTTCCCTCTTTTGGTAGTCATTTGAGAGAACAATAGATAAACTGACCACATTTTATCGGTAATATGTTGCATGTATATAATTTATTTAAATAAATTACAAATTTGCACGTGTATATATGGTTTGGAAACATTAATAACTTTGTAATATTGTGATGTGCATTAGTTCATTGATTCTTGTCTTCATGTTTATGGGAGATATACTAGAGATGGATTGAGATGAGGCGTTGACTCATTCTTCAAGTCAAACATGCATTAGGACATCTAATGAGACGATGATGTCGAATGCAACACATAGGTCTAGTGAAACAAATTTGAATGCTCTCTCTCGAAGATGGTCTAATACATCTAGATATTCCAATGTATTATATTGAGACACTGGTACATGTTTAAAATTTATGCACATGCACAATTTTGAGTACGCATGCATATTATATTTATTTTAAATCTTGTTAATTTATTTTACTAACTGTTAGCACTTTTCTTTGTAGAGAGACCACATAATAGATTGTCTTGTGAGAGTGGACAAGAATCTATATTTAGTCGTCTATCTGATTTATCTCCTTACCAATTTCCCTCTTTTGGTTGTCATTTGAGAGAACAACCGATCATACCAACCACATCTTATCGATAATATGTTGTATATATATAATTTATTTAAATAAATTACAAATTTGCACATGTGTATATATATGCTTGTGTCTTTATATACTAAATGATCATGATCACATGTGTTTGTAGATGATCGTGGTTATGTTGGGGGTTACGATGATGCATTCAGAGAATATGAGGGTGATGATGTAAGGGGTGTCTTTGAAGGTGATGATGTATTTGGAGAAAACAAGGAAGATGATGCAAGGGGTGGAGATGCCAAGGGTGATGCAAGGGACCAAGATCAAGGTCATGCAAATGCTTGATGAAAGGGTCATTAGGGGAGTTTTAAGGTATAAAATGGGCATCATAAGGGAAATAATAAAATAATAATTATAATAATAAAATTAAATTAAATTTTGGGGAGGAGAAAGAAAAACTACTTTTTCTTATCGTATTTTTGGCATATATCCTTATCGGTTCACCCAAATTTCAAGTTTTGGGACTTGTTGGATGTAGAATTTAATTTCGCATCCAACCCATACCCATACTACATACTTCTGAGGTACCCATGATACCCAAAAACAAAAATTTCAATAAAAAAATATTTTAATATTAAAATACATTTTTTTATTGAAATTTTCATTTTTGAGTGTCGTAAGTACATCATAAGCATGTCGAGTGGGTATGGGTTGAATGAGGAATGTAATTCCTCATCCAACAAGTCCCCAAACTTGAAATTTGGGTGAACCAATAAGGAGATATGCCAAAAATATGATAAGAAAAAAGTAATTTTTCTTTTTCCCTCCATTTGTTTTACAAATTTTACCCTTATTGTTGACATCATCATCTTGAATTCTATTGGTTATTATAAAGTGAATTTTAATGGTACAAATTTTTTTAAGGCCCATTTTTCACCTCAAAATTCCCCTAATGCAAGGTCGACGAAGGGTTACTTTCGAACATGCAAATGGATGTAAGGCCATGATCATTTATTCGTCAGATATACCCGGTGCTCTTCCTTGGGAAAATGATATTGTTTCTATCACCCTTGAAAAATGAACAATTAACCATAAAAAAAATGAGGGATGTTCTTTCTAATTTGGAACTCCCGACTAAGATTCAACAAAGTTTGCAAATTCTTTTGGAATCTTTAGGTAAGTTCATTAATGCCTATAGAAGTATTGGGCCAACACTGGATTGTTTTATTCAATTTATGCGAATGTGGAAGGCTCAGGTGATGGGTCCTGACAAGTGGGTTGATGCAGAGAAGAGGGTATCAAAAAAATATTCCATTTCAATGCTTAATTTCAATCACCCTGAGATTGCACACCTTACGTATGATAGATTCTTGGAAGCCTATGTATTTCCATGGAATGATGAAGTGCCACATTATTTTGCGAGAATTTTTTATGCAGAGTTCTTTTTAAACATGAAGCTAGATTACAAAGATGCTTCATCCAAATTTTATGGGATTGGAAAATGTATAACGTATGAAAGAGAAGGATCATTTCGAGATCCATTGTTGCCTAAGGCTACACCTCCTTTTGTGCCTCAGCCACAAATACTTTTTAATTTATGAATAGAGATGGAGGATACCTCTCAGATTGGTCTAGAGGCAAGAACTATTACATGAGACAACTTACAATTTGCATTAGTGGGGGTTGATGTGGGCATGAATCAACAACGAGAATGTGCTAGTTCTCGTGCACATTTTTCTTATAAAACATATATTGAGGTAGATTCAACGAGTAGTGAAGAATCCAAGGCCTATGCAAAACATTATCAAGATGGGTGTGTTGTAAGGGAAAGTTTCCTATGGCTAGGGTTTAAGAGGTCGTCAACATACTAGGGTTGAAAGGTGGATGCAAATGGTTAAGCAAGCAAATATAAACAAGATTCAAAGATTAGAATGGTTCATACCTTAGCCAAACAAAGGTAGATCCAAGCATCCCCTAAATCCTCTTCTTGCTCCTCTTGCTCCAAGAGACCTGCAAAATGAATTATACCTTCCTCAAACCAATATGACCACATATAAATTAATGATAATCAAATAAACATGAAATAATAATCTGATTAACATCAAAATATGATCATAAGCAAAGATTCAATCACACATTGAACAATGATTTGGGAAGAAGAAGGACATCACATCTTTATTAATCATGAAATGAAGTACAAATATACCTTCTCTTCAGGTTGGGCACCTCATGAAGCCTTGATCTAGTTCTGTTGCTTCTCCTCTCCAAGGAACTCAGCCTCCAAGCTTTGCAACACAAGGAGAAAGATTCTAGGGAAAAGGTGGGGGGAAGGAGAGTCCCAATTCCTCCAGCATGACAATGAAAAAGTTCAAGTCCCCTCTCATGGACCTCCCTACCTCTATTTATATGCTTGTGAAGAGATAGGGTCGAAGACAAAGTAGTTACAACTGAAGGAGTCAGTTGCATGACCACCCAAACTACCCAAACTTCAAGAAAATTCTTTTTTTGACATCTACAGGATGAACACGCGGGTTACAGAAACAATAGTCGCGTGTGTAGGAGGTGCACATAGGTTGTAATGTAAATAGTCATGTATTTAGGGAACACATGAGTATTATATATAAAATTCGTGTGCAACACGCGGGTTTCCTTAAGGCAACTCACGTGTACATCGCAAATCTCATTTTTAGGGTAGTTTTAGGAATTTTCATACTTTGGTGTCTTCTAGAAAGTTTTAGCTAACTAAAATAAATTTCCAACAGTTTAGAGAAGAATTCAAATAGAGTTAAAGAACTCTAGATATGGGTCCTCCAATTTAGGTGTTTTTTTTAGTGACTTTCATGAAGTGTCGACATGCGACAAAATCATGGGAAAGTGGTCACAGTCAGAGATGTGTCATTTTGAGATATAACATATGCCCCCTAATGTATGAGGTTAGAGGGGAAGATGATAGCTGAAATACATTATAAAGGAAAAAGTTGAGTATGGAGAAAGCAGAGAATCCAAGATCGAAAGGGTCGAATAGAGGTACCTGAAAGAGAGATAAGTGCCAGACAAAACTGATCTTTGGTACATACAAGTCCATATACAAATCATTGCCATAAAGATACAGGTGGATCCAACATATGTATAACTAATGAAACTATCATGGTCGCTCAATATGCAAAAATGCGCCATATAAAATCTAAAGGATTCATAGCTATAAATGAACAAGGTGGATCCATGCTCAACAATCGATCACAGCCACAAACATACAAGGTGGATCTATGTCTCAGCAAAATTTCATATGAAGTGTGACAAGGTCTTGCGCAACTTGAGAAATAGAAAAAAATGATGATGCTACTTTCAACCCAAGGTCTTCAATCCAAACTACCCAAAAAAGGTACAAATCCTAACCATGCAAATAAAGGATCTAAAGTCAAACATGGAGGAAACTGTTTGATTACCGGTCAATAATGAGAACCATTAACAAAAGTGAGGGAAACCGTCCATTAATGAAAATGGTCCCCAAGGTACCTAGTACATTCCAACAAGTGTCAATACAAGGACTTGAAGTCGAACACTTGAAGAATCCATTGAGTAGGAGACAGTAAGGTATTCCCCCTACTCAATAGCGAGGGAAATTTCCACTGATGACTACAATCCCCAAGGTACTGTCATAAAACTCTAAATCTCATTCCCAGAGAAAGAGGTGTTGCAGTAGAGAGGAAGATATCTGTTGGAAGGAAGGCATTAAGACATCCTTCATGATCCAATACGGGGTAACTCAAAGACTAATTGGATTTGGAATTGGTATAGAATTTCATGACAAGGACCGCTGAAGACATGATGTAATGAACTGATACCAAGGAATGGCCGACACAAAAGGTCAAGGAAATTACAAAAAGGATGAAAAAGGTTTAATCCTTGAACAGTGAGCACAACACAAAAGTGAATTAGGGAGCTTTTGACACAAAAGGCCCAACGACAATAATTTGCAATATAGGAGATATTGACAGATTCCCCATATAATTGGAAAATAAACCAACCAGAGGAGTAAGAAACTCTGAATCGGGATAAGGTCAAAATACTAGGACCCAACTGTTGATAGAATCAAAACTAGTGCTTTGTTCAAGGAAACAAGACTTGCTGCCATGATGTAAAATATTTGTGAATGAACTTCCCTCCCCCTCTTTCTTTTAAAGGTTTAATGAGTCCAAGAAAGAAAACTCGTGACCTTCTTCATTTTTGGCAAGCTCGAAGAAGAGACAGAAGAATGCTTGATAAAGCACTAATTTGTGGATTTTACGAGCCCGAATTAGTGAATGCTCGACGGTGTCTTAATATTTTAGAGATTTTGAAAACTCCAAAGAAGACTCCAGGGGGTGATTTTTCGGACAATTTAGTCTCCTAAGGTCGGAAAAGTATAAAACAATCCACAGAAGAACTCTCTTAGCTTCCAAGGAAGTAAGGCACACCTTTTTTGTACTTAGTCGGGGAGGTCCGAAAAAGGTTAAATTACCACCTACCCAACGCTCCTTCAAAAGCAGCATATAGCTTGAGTTTTACGAATGTGAAGGAAGGAAATATCACTCAGAAAGATCCATTTGATTACGAGAAATGGGGCTTACCACAGTAAAATCGATGCTTTGTTCTTTAGGGTTTAGCGAACATGACAAAGAAATAAAGTACACTCAGAATATTTTTCATATTTAGGTATAGAGCATGAAAAAGAGAAAACTAAGCTCATACCGGGGGTTCCTTTTCCATAAATTTAGTCCCTTAGGTCCGGAAAAGTGACAACCCTATGCTTGAGAATACTCTTCTCAATTTTGAAGAAAAGAGAGTGCTCCTTTTTTCATAACTATTCCACATGGTCCGAAAAAGCGATAACCTACCACCAATGTGGATGCCTGTTCACATATTCTTAACGAGCTTGAATGAAAAAGTTTACTTGGAACACACGTATGTTTTGAGGAGTGAGACCTGGGCCTAAAGAAACTCCGTATCTTTCCCGCGAAGTTTTAACGAGTCTGGAAAAGTTAACTCGCGGCCTCCTTACTGTTTTTAATGAGCTCGAAGGAGAGCAAAAAGAATGCTCTAAATGCGAGGAGACGAGTGTCATAGGCAGGCGAAACTAGTTGCAAGCACAAGGAACAAACCTATGCATAATGCAAGGAAAGAGAGCAAGATAAGGACACTCGAGGAGCATCTCCTCCTAGTAAAGGGTGTCAAGTTGCAAAGGAAAAATGATATAGGGTTGAGTGACGATGAGAGCAGAGATCAGGGCTTATATAACATTTTAAAATCATGGAATCTGCCATCAGGATCATAAGCGCGAGCATAGTACATGCAAATGCAGTTACAACTTGAACAATAAGGTGAGGTCACTTTGGCAGAAACACATGCGAGTTTTCTATCTTCTACAAAAGGGAAAGTCAAGGAAGAATCGATTGAATAAGATTCTATAACACCAAGACTCGAGGGTTTATAATCAGTAAGATCAACCTCAGAAGGAGAGCAAAAATCAACAAGGGAGATAAAGTCTACAGGAACAAACTCAGTACCACAGGAGTTGAAAAATTCATAAGAAAAATCAAACTCATGAGGATTATTGACTTGTTGTTCAAAGGAAGAGTCAAAAGACTCAACAAGACCAACATAAGAAGATTGATCCATGGGAAAATCAAGATTACTAATAAAATCAGGGTTAGACTTAGTCACAACTAAATCGACATTCAAAAGAAGGTCAGATTGTATCAAAGACTCTAGGAAGACTTCATCCGAAGGAAGAAGATCATCCAAGATAGAACACATGTCTTAACTTTCAAATGGATTGACAGAGTGGAGAGTAGGATCCATAGTCTATATAAGATGACTCACCTGGTCAACTGCTGGTACCAAGTCCTAAGAAGGTAAGCATGAAAATAGAGTTTTCTTCTTAGTAGAAATTGAATGCAAAGGACATGAGGCCACATAGCTCACCTGTGGCAGGGTAGTGTCTATAGAAACACTGGGAATCAATAAAGGAAAGATATGGTCTCTAGTTGGGTCAGGAGATAGATCAAAAAAATCCAACTGATCGATAGTGACAATTTCTTTGCCATGATTAAAATACATCACACGAAAGAATGTTGACACCATAGCTTGCATGGCATAGACATAATCATGTCCGAGGAGCATATTGAAGTCCAAGGGGTCTTCTATCACCATGAAGTCAACTAAAACGGTCTTCCCACCCAAAGTAACAGGTGTTTGAGAAAGAATTCCCAAGGCTATATTAGTTATTCTATCAAACGTCAGTAACTGACTAGCAGTTGGCACAAGGCTAGGAGATCCCATGCCTCTCCAAGCATGAGCAGAAAAGATACTAATTGAGGCTCCTTCATCAACAATACAACTAGCAATTGTGTATGGTTCAACTTTGACCTTTATCTGGAAAGGTGCATTAGAAGGAAGGCGCGGCTTAACTAGGCTATCCCAATCAAAGGAAGCAATCCGAGAGCTTGCTGGGGGTTTATCCAAAGCGAGTTTAGGTCCCCCTTATTTAATAAGTTCTGAACTGGTAGTGAGGAAAATGTGACTAGTAGACACTTCACTCTCTGGAAGAAGAGTGGGATTGATCGACAATGGAACCGATTGAACTGCTTTGTGAAAGTCTGTCTCTGAAGGGAGAGTGGGATTGATCAAAGGTGACATTGGTTCAATCACATTAGGATCACTCTCCGAAAGAAGAGTGGGATCGACGAAAGCTGATATTGGTTCGATCACTTGATCAACCAAAGGTTGAGTAGATGGTTGAGAAACTACATGTTGTTCAAGAAAAGGAAATGCTTGAGTCTACGACCACACCCTTCACACCTCCGCAATAGCAAGGCACTGATGAGGAAGATCATCTCCCTGGCATAACTTACAAGGGAACTTAAGTTTTCACTTCAAATGACCAATTTTCTCAATGGTGTCAACATGACTAGAAGTGGTTGACTGTTTTCTCTCAGCATGACCTATGGAGGTTGAGAGTTTTCCCCTAGCATGGCCATCAGAGGCTGGGTGATTCGGTCCAACCTGGCTAAGAGAGGTTGGTTGTTGATTTAATTCAGGATGTTAAAAAATGGGATGACCATGAAACCAAAATATTTGCACCTCCGTGGTAGAAGGGCATTTATAATTAAGGTGGTCTCCCTCACAAAGATTACAAGGAAACTTGGGCTTGTGTTTTGAACGATTAGTCTTTTCAATAGTGTCAACATGACTCGTAGTGGCTAACGGATTGTCTTCAGCATGAACCATAGAGGCTGAGATAATTCCCCCATAATGACCTATAGAGGCTGAGAGATTGGTTCCAACATGACCTGCAGAGGTTGGATGGGAACCACCAACATGAACAACAGAGGATTAATGGTTAGGATCAACATGCTTTGTAACAATTGAGTGTGTGCCCCCAGCATGAAATTCAGAGGTTGGGTGGATGGATCCAACATGACTTGTAGAGGTTGGATGGGGAGGTGCAACTTGAACATCAGAGGTTGAACAGGTGCCCTCAGCATTCACTACAGAGGTTGAGTGACTAGATGCAACATGACCTAGAAAGGTTGGTAGGATATCACCAGCATGATCAACAAAGGATGGATGGTGAAGATGAACTTGAATTGCAGGGGTTAAGTGCTTAGATCCAACATGACCTATAGAGGTTGGATAGGTGCCCCCAACATGAACTATAGAGGCTAGGTAGTGAGGTTCAACTTGACTTGTAGAGGTTGAAAGGGTGCCCCCTTTCTTATGTGCCTTCTTCATATTCCTCCTTCTTTTACTCCTTTTAGACCGCCGATTACTAGTATCAGTACTTTCACTGCATGAGGTAGAAGGAGGAGGATAAGCAGCTACAAGTGAAGGGGAAGCAGTTTTTTGATGCCCTTGATATAAGGAGCTTACTTGAGAAGCATCAGGGGAATCCAGGACATTTGGAGTGGAAAACAACCACACCGGTAGCCCTAGGGTGAATCTAGGTAGATTCAGGGTGGCCATCAAAGGAACACCAACATTCCCCATGAGAGGAATAGTAAAAGGAGTTCCCAGCATGGAAATCTCTTGGTTGGTGTTCAAAGGGGTGTTAGCCATATATTCAAACAAGGAGACAAAGTATGAGGTCGACATGAAACCAAAAGTACAAAGCACACACCTAAAGGAAAACTAAGTATAGACAAACCACACAACACTCACTAAACATCAGAGGAAATTTCAACTCAAAATGGGCCTCCTAAAAAGAATTAATAAAATAATAGTTAAAATAATAAAATAATGTTTGTTAATTTTGGAGGAAGAAAAGAAAAAAACAACTTTTTTGTTTGTATTTTTGACATATCTCCCCGTGTTTTTACTCAAATTTCGATTGGGAGAGCTCGTTGGATGCGGAATTAAATTACGCATCCAATGAGTACCCACTCAGCATACTTTTGATGGACCCTGCTACCCCAAAAATAAGAAATACCTAAAAAAATGTGATGATGATGTCATCATCATCACGTTTTTTCAAGTATTTCTTGTTTTCGGGGTAGCGGGGTCCGTCAAAAGTATGCCGAGTGGGTACTCATTGGATGCGAAATTTAATTTTGCATCCAACGAGCTCTCCCAATTGAAACTTGAGTAAAACCATGGGGAGATATGTCGAAAATACAAACAAAAAAATAGTTTTTTTTATGATACCTATCCCCAAATTTATATTAAAAAAGTGTTTAAGACCTATACGGTATTTCAAATTTAAAACAATTTCATTGGATAACACATGATGACATGGAATCTGAATCAAAGTTAAAAGGCCCATTTTGAGTTGAAATTTCCTCTAATGAAATTCCTAAAGCCAAACAGACAAACATGTATCATATATGCTTTCCAGAAGAAAGCTGATAGATAGTTACTTGGCATCCCTGTAGATGTTCTTAGGCACAAGTGGAGGAATCAGCCTACCGCCTTCCCACACCTTCTACCGGGGTTACCTTCCAAGCCTGTCCAAGGTAGACCAGAAATAGCCTTCTACTATACCTGTGTATGAATCGTAGATGTCAAAGAGACTAAAGGCTACCACAACTATACTGACAGTATGGGGGGACAGTCGCAAGCCTGATTCATACGCATGGGCAAGGTAGAAAAGCCTGAAACCATGTCAACATCGGCACCGCACGGATCCTAAGAGGTGGTATTGACAGAAGTCCCCAGATACGCAAAAACCTTGGTCTACACTTTGACAAGGAATCTGAGGGTTATCTCCTTAGTCCAAGTCTCCACGCGTCCTCGTGCTTAAATCCTGTTTGAGAGGAGATTCCTAGACACAATCAACATAGAAGAGGATTTACCTAGTGATTGGATAGCTACATATGAAATCAAATACTTGTGGAGAGTTGAAACTCCCTAATCCACAAGTCTAGCCTAAGCTAGTTGGTGTAGGAGCCTAAAAAATAAAACTTACTAGTAATTTTTAATTATATCGTTCATTTTAAAAGGTTGTTTTTAGTCAGAGTGTAAATGGCGTGAAACTTATGTGGTGTTTTGACTCAAAGTTGAAACAAAATGACTAAGCAAAGACAAAATGAAATGTAAAAATAAAAAACTATTCTCTTTCTTTTTCAAATAGAAACTTGAAAGCCACAAAAGAACAATTTCTTTTTATTTTAAAAAAAATAATGATATGCAATGCATTAAAGACACAAAACTAATCTACATACATATTAAACAACTATATGTTATTTTTCTTTTTCTTTTATAAATTCAAAAGAAAAACAACCTACAAACTAAAGTATGCAGATGACAAGAAAAAAACAAAAGGAACTCTGCTATACAACCACCAAACAAACTCTAGAATGACCTAAAGTCAGTATAAACCCTACTTGGAAGGAAGAATTGCATAAGAGACAAGTAAACTATTTTGGCATGGTGAAGTTAACCAACAAAAGAAGAAGGAAACAAAGATGAATAAGCTTCTAAGTTCAGACAAAGATCACTAACAGAGGATGACCAGAAACATAAGCCAAAGATCATGCCAAGCAAAGTGGGTGGGGGAGATGAGCAAAGAGAAAACCCTAATGCTACAAAAAGACTTGCAAAATAGATAAAGAACACCCAAAAGGGATGACACTAACTCCTTGGAGTCATGCACCTACAGAGGACCCCAAAATACCTACCAAACAACCCACAACAGTAGAAAAAAGCACAAAAATGAGGAAAAAACACTATTTTAGGGGCACGCACAGGTTGTACTACTGACAGGTCACATGTCACACACAGGTTGACAATATAGCAGGTCCATGCACAAAACCAAACACACGACTATGTAGTCTACAATTTGCGTGTGGGTGGGAAAAAATCCCAAAAAAGGTCAAAACTTTCATTAGGAAGGCAAGGGAAGTGTACTATCATACTTAGAAGGTGTTCCTAAGTGGCAAGAAGGACCTAAAAACTTGCCAAATACTAAAATAAATATAGAGAAACCCTAAACAAACAAGGCTCTCCCCAACGAAGTTGCTAGTTCTGTTGTAAAGGAAAGTTTCCTATGGCTAGGGTTTAAGAGGCCATTAACGTACTGGGGTTGAAAGGTGGATGCAAATGGTTCTGCAAGAAAATATAAACAAGATTCAGAGATTAGAATGGTTCATACCTTAGCCAAACAAAGGTTTATCCAAGCAACCTTTCAATCCTCTTCTTGCTTCTCTTTCTTCAAGAGACCTACAAAACGAATTATACCTTCCTCAAACCAATATGACCACATATAAATTAATGATAATCAAAGAAACATGAAATAATAATCTGATTAACATCAAAATATGATCATAAGCAAAGATTCAATCACACATTGAAAATGATTTGGGAAAAACAAGGACATCACATCTTTATTAATCATGAAATGAAGTACAAATATACCTTCTCTTCAAGTTGGGCACCTCACAAAACCTTGATCTGGTCATTAGAGGAAATTTCAACTCAAAATGGGCCTCCTAAAATGAACTAATAAAATAATAGTTAAAATAATAAAATAATATTTATTAATTTTGGAGGAAGAAAAGAAAAAACTACTTCTTTGTTTGTATTTTTGACATATCTCTTCATGTTTTTACTCAAATTTCGATCGGGAGAGCTCATTGGATGCGGAATTAAATTCCACATCCAACGAGTACCCACTTGGCATACTTTTGACGGACCCCGCTACCCCAAAAACAAGAAATACCTGAAAAAATGAAATGATGATGTCATCATTTTTTTCTTCTTCAGGTATTTCTTGTTTTTGGGGTAGCGGGGTCCGTCAAAAGTATGCCGAGTCGGTACTCGTTGGATGCAGAATTTAATTCTGCATCCAACGAGCTCTCTCGATCAAAATTTGAGTAAAAACACAGGGAGATATGTCAAAAATACAAACAAAAAAGTAGTTTTTTTTATGATACCTATCCCCAAATTTATATTAAAAAAATGTTTAAGACCTATACGGTATTTTAAATTTAAAGAAATTTCATTGGCTAACACATGATGACATGGAATTTGAATAAAAGTTAAAAGGCCCATTTTGATTTGAAATTTCCTCTAATGTCTGTTGCTTCTCTTCTCCAAGGAACTCAACCTCCAAGCTCTGCAACACAAGGAGAAAGATTATAAGGAAAAGGTTGGGGGAAAGAGAGTCCCAATTCCTCCAGCATGAAAATGAAAAATTTCAAGTCCCCTCTCATGGACCTCCCTACCTCTATTTATATGCTTGTGAAGAGATAGGGTCGAAGACAAAGTAGTTACAACTAAAGGAGTCAATTTCATAACCACCCAAACTACCCAAACTTCAAGAAACTTCTGTTTTTGACATCTGCAGGACAAACATGTGGGTTGCAGAAACAACAATCACATGTGTAGGAGGTACACGTAGGTTGCAATGTAAATAGTCATGTATTTAGGGCACACACAAGTATTATATAGACAAGTCACGTGCAACACGTGGGTTTCCTTAAGGCAACTCGCATGTACATAAAACATCTCTTTTTTTGGGTACTTATGGGAATTTACAGACTTTGGTGTATTCCAAAAAATTTCAGCTAACTGAAATACCTTTCCAACGATGCAGAGAAGAGGTCAAATGGAGTTACAAAAATCTAGATATGGGTCCTCCAAGTTAGGTGTTTTTTTAGTGACTTTCATGAAGTGTTGTCATGGAAGTGTCGACATGCGACGAAATCATGGGAAAGTGGTCACAGGAAGAGATGTGTCATTTTGAGCTATAACAGGGTGGTTTGAGTTACTCCATAATGTGGGAGAAGGGAGGGGGGAGGTATGTGAGAACGTTTCTTTTTACCTCATAATTGTTAAATCATGTTTTGCTAGTTTATCTAGATATATATAACAATGGATATTCAAAATGAACTCATGTGAATTGCAGTTCACCCAAATGTTGGAGGAATGTGATTTTATGGTCAACTCTAGTGTTAACCTAGGGCCAATGAAAGAGGTACATTTTCATAAATACCGATAAATTTATCATTTAATTTTATAGTGTGACCTTCAATATTGAAATGAATAAATTTATATGTTCTCATTAATGTCATGACACCTTTTTCTAAGATTGAAAATTTGGTTGTGTTCACAGATTTCGATCCCTTCCCCTAGGACTATGGGTATTGAGCCCTTGTCGTCATCATTTTTGGGAGACAATCCCAGTGTCTCCCAAGATATCGAGGTAAATTACACCGTTCAAATGTTATAGTAATGATTAAAGAACAATTGGCATAAAGTTTAAATTTCTTTTATGTTGTAAATTACATGTTTCAAATGTTTAAGTTTAATGATTGGCATCTTATTTTAATTTATTTTATGTATGTATGAAAAGTTTAAGTAATGATATTAAAACTGTAGGTTGGTAAATGGGCTCTACAACCTTCAACAACTTTGGATGTGGTGACCTCTTTGGGTGTGGGGCTCACCAAGGTATAATTATTCATATTTATTATTTTAAATTCCAATTGTAGTTTTATTAAAGTTTATCTACAATATAAAATTTATATATTGAAGCTTAATTAAATGGTGCATGTGTTATAGGTCAATCACAAGGAGAATGTGGAGGATGATGTGGATAATGATATCCATACAATGGATATTACATAGTTATGTTTTTATACTTGTGTTTGTTAATGAAATTGCATTAGAGATTTAAACTTATCATTTAAACTTAAATATTTTAAACCTCTCTCTCTCTCTCTCTCTCTCTCTCTCTCTCTCTATATATATATATATATATATATATATATATATATATATATATATATATATATATTGATATATTGGATTAAGTTTAAATATAATTTAATTTGTTTAAATGATTTAATTTGGTCATGCTATGCATAGATTTATTAATGTCTTTAGAATAAGTTAATATTTATACACTATGTGGCACTTGCGTTTAAATTATTTTCCTAAAGATATTAATTTTGGTCATGATGTATAGATTTAATTAATGTTTTAGATTTATGTATAACTGTGGACTTGATTGGATATGTTAGTTAGGAATGTTTTCAATCATATACATAGAATAATATATGATAGACTAGAATATTCAATTAGATACACTTTATACAAATTTTATAATTGAAGATTGGTTCAAAGATTAGTTTCTTTATAAGATAAACTCTAGGTGTATTACTATATAAATCATTTTAGGACACTATTATTTGGAATAATTAGTTTGACTTATCATGTACCAAAAATCCTCTCTTTTGGTTGTCATTTTTAAGATAATTCAATATTATTTCAATCTTTGTTTATTTCTTTACATAATAAGATTATTATGAAAAGAGGAAACATGTTTTGTGTTATTATTCTCTTGAATATTCATTTAGAATGTTGAGAATTTGAGAATATTGGTTTAGAATGTTGAGAATTTGAACATAAAGACATTAATGTTGTGTTAAGGTTCTCTTGAATACTGGTTTATATAGTTATAAACTTTAATGTATCATATTTATCCTTCTAATAAAAATTGACAACAAATTATTTGTTATGAAT
The DNA here is from genome assembly GCA_001517045.1 of Pseudotsuga menziesii. Taxonomy (NCBI): domain Eukaryota; kingdom Viridiplantae; phylum Streptophyta; class Pinopsida; order Pinales; family Pinaceae; genus Pseudotsuga; species Pseudotsuga menziesii. The sequence goes on from LPNX010519530.1 coordinate 648,277, forward strand.
ATTTCTTATCATTACATTGAAAAATATAAAATTTTTTACTTAAATGGAATAGAGTTTTTTCTATAACTATATGGTGGCAAGTTGTATATAATAGTATTTAACAATTTGTTGTTAAATGTTTTTGGAATACCCATGTTTTCCTTTAATGCATGAACCTTCCTAATCATTCCACAAATGAAACAATATTTCTTTTGAAGTTCATGGCCATCATAGAGGGAAAGATACACAAGAGACTTAAGTTATGTTATTATATCTCAAAGTTCAATTTCATTGATTTATCATTGATATCATGATTATATTTGGTTAATAATCTTAGTGTGTATAATGCAATTTTATAGAGTTCTTCAATTTGAATATTGAATTTTTGCTAGGAAAATTTGTTTAAATTATGTTAATAAAACAATAAAAAGAATGAAAAGCCATGTAAGACACAATAAGAAAAATGTAAGTATTTTAAAACTGTTTTAATCTAATTTGTCATTTTAGAAATTTTTATTGAACAAAAGTAACAATTATGGCTATTTACCTAATACATATCATAATGTCAAAAAGTTATGGTCACTCAATACAATTCATCAATCAATTTGATGTACATAAGCTCAACAATCTAAGAACAATATATCATATAAGTTTCATCAGTTTGATGTACATAAGCTCAACAATCTAAGAACAATATGATATAAGTTTCATTAATTTGATGTACATAAGATCAAAAATCTAAGAAAAATATCATATAAGTTACAAAGTGAAATGGATCTCATAATTCTACAATTTCATAACACATACTCAAATGCATAACATTATAATTTTGAACAATCAATTTTTAAGCAATGTGCATAAAAAATCATCAAAAAAATCTCGCGGATTTATCAATAATCACTCTATTTGAGTGTCACAATTATAAAAACAATCAATATGTCCAATGTAAAAATTAAATCATGTTCAACATGTTTCAAATTAGAATTAAGATCGCAACGGAATGTCGTCTTCACTTATTCTTTCATGATCAAATTTTGACATTTTCCTTCTTCTAGCTTTAAATTTTTTATTTGATTTAACTTCTATCAACTTTATGCGAGTTGTGCATACCAAATGACTATATTGGTAGCATATGCCATCATGTTGATAGTCTTTAAAGTGAACATCACTTTCATTTTGATGTGTTTCTTGAAAAAAATAACCTTTCAATAGAATTGATCCTCTTTGTCATCATAGTCCTCCAATAATTTCATCTTTCTCTCTGTGCATTGCATCAAATAATATCTAACATTTTCATTGTTATCAATGGGTGCAACCAAATCAAATACATCTCCTGCACATAAATAAGAATATTGAATTTGTCAAATTCATCTTCATTATCAAACAACTTCCATATATATATATATATATATATATATAATACACACATGTACATATATATAGATATATATTTGACGTTCAAGTAAAAAAAATTGTAAATAAAAATGGCATTTATTCAAGTGTACATAAAGTTATCTTCTCTAATAAGATCGGAAATTCTATCACCATTAGTTGATATTTCAATGTCCTTTGATTCCAACTCCTCAAAATTTGTGAGTGGCATTTTCTCTTTTTGATTAATTTCATTGTGTTTCCAAGATTTAACATAATTTTCATTGATATTTTCACAAAGGTCTATTGATTCCGTGTCCTCCATGGAAATAGCAAAAAATCATGTTAGCTTCCTTTTATCAAATGAAAACATATTTTGCAAGGTTTTTCTTTTTATTGAGTGTAAATATCGAGTCTCATGAATGGTGCTAGCATCATATGGGATTGATTTTTCTACATCTGGGATTCCAATATGCCAAAAACACCTGTCCAACATAAACAATTTATGTACATGTGAGTAAAATTTTACTAGATGTACATGTTAAAGTCATTCAAAGTTAAATAAATTTGTTTCGAAAAAAAAGTTCATACCTGCACACATCCTTTGATTGTTGATTGCATTCATCGTTGATATTTACATGACACCATTGAACAAATTGATCAGCACACACAAATCAATCAACATAATGGCTCATTTGATTCCTTCGAAGTGCTCATTTTACACATGCCCCTGCACCATTGTGCTCTCCTTTTCCATGACCAATTTCAAACAAATTCCAATGATATTTAATATTTGCTTTTCTTTGAAGGAGACATAGCTAGAAGAATGATTGTGAAGATTTAAATTTCCCTGCACATCCATCTGACCATATCCAATGTTCATTCATTACAATTCCGCGTGTTTTCAATGAACCATAAATAATATCAAAACAGTGTTGTACATAAGGTGTAGCATGTGTGCTATCATCGCTGATATAGAAATGATATTCCTTGATCACATGTCGATTGTCTTTCATGATTTCTATATAATTAACATTGTGTTGAGAATGTATATATAAAACATGTACAAATATAGAAACTTGGTCGGAATGATAATATTCACTTTGTATTTCTCTTTGTGCTTCAAATGTGCATTTCTTTGCAAAATCAACCACACATAAAATAGTCCCTACTAGAAAAACGTCACATGATTGTTTGAACTGTATGTATTTTCATCATGCTATATGTGAATCTTTGATGTATTTATAAATTTCCTTTTTCAAACTTTTTCAAAAACTCTTTAGCACTAATTTTTATCTTCTTGTAAATCATTCCTTTTGGAAAGAGCATTTGTAGAACTCATAGAATTGTGGTAATAAGTGACATATTAATATCTCTTCCAATCAACTATTATATTTGACAATGACTAATGATTCATATCAATAGGAGATTTATGGTGGAATAAAGCTATATTTCCGCAATGATCACATTTCTTTCCACCGACACATCTTTTGTTGTAAAATATCTTGTGACTATATTTTTCACATAGAATTTTAGATATAAAAGCATGAATTATGGAAGGAGGTGGATTTGGCCAAAATATTTTACCAAACCGAAGGAATGTGTCATAATATAATTCAAATTCAACATGATAGTGACAACACCATGTGTCACGAGTAGTGATAGGCCTAACATACCATGGATTTTGTTGTACAAATGTATTGATTGACAAATTCACTTCTCTATGTTCTTCTTTTAATTTATTGAACAATTTTATTTGAGCCATATCCAATATATGTTTTAAATGTATTTCATATTGATTTCAATATATTCTTCATCGTATCACAACCCTTGCATTTTGAAGAAACACGATAATTTACCACCCAATATTCATGCATCATAGCTTTAACACTTTCATCGAGCCTATGATTATAGGGCTGTCTAAAAATAATTTCCCAACAAGAAAGATCATCATTTGCATCTATTTGTAATTGAAATTTGTTATATTTGCACAATGTTTTCCGTGAAGTTCCAATAAATCTTGCGATCTGTGTTTTCAAAAGTTTATGTCTAGTACTAGATGAAATAATCATTGTTTGCATTATTCTACGTGCAACGCCAGTATCTTTGTTTCTATATTTTTCAATAGTTTTTATTGCACCGACTATATTTTTGATCAAATTTTGCTTCACCTTTGAATCTTTTGTCTCCTTTTGAATACCCAATAATGACCAAGCTTCCCTTAACTTCTTGGAGACTAACAAACACCTCAAAATTTGAGCTTGTGTTGCAACTGATTCTTTTTTCAGAAATTGTTCATGTATCTTTTTAGCACGATATTGTACAATATCGTAAGGTTTTTTGTTTTCGAATTTTTCTCTATCAAGATTCGATAGCATGTCGTGTTTAATGATGAAACAACGTATATATATTTCAATTTTAATTTTAATTTAGCATATTTCAAATATACTTAACTTAAAACATAAAAAATATATGACTCATAATTATAATTTTTTTTACATGGTTTATTAACTTTAATAACCAATTTATATATATGTACATACCTTTGCTTGTCGAATATTTTCATCGTTTTTGGTTTCATCAATGTCTTCAACATATTGATCAACATTAAGGCGTAAATATGTATCTTCTTTTTGCAAATTATTTTCAAAATTACAATCATTTACAAAAAAACCAGTTACTGGATTTTAAACAAATTTACAATATTTGTACATACATGGTACAATTTCTTGCTCTTGAATTTTATTTTGAACATCCATGTCATCAACATTATGATCCAAATATCTATTTACATCATCATTAGGGATCTCCTCAATATTTGTACTCTTTTATTTATTTTTTTCATGGTATTTGAGTCTTCGCTTTTCTTTATATATGGCATCATCTCAAGTGTGATCATATTTCCTCTTTCATTCTATTTTGTTTCCCATGATTGTTCAATTTATACCTTCACCTTAGAATAAATTTCCCTGGAGAGAATATTAATCATCAAAGAAAAAAACTCACCTTAGAAGATTTGTACCATAAAATATTACTCAGTATAATTTATAAAAAAATCACCATAGAATAAATTGGTGAAGAATCTTTAAGAAATTTGCACCATATAATATTTCCCAAAAAAATATTCACTATCAAAGAAAAATAGCCTCCACTTTAGAAGATAATTTCTAAGAACACTTTACTAAAAAACATTTCTCAAAAGAATCTTCATTATCAAACAAAATAAGTCTCCACCTTAGAAGATAATTTCTAAGAACATTTTACTATAGAATATTTCCCAAAAGAATATTTACTATCAAAGGAAAAGAGCCTCCATCTTAGAAGATAATTTCTAAGAACGCTTTACTATAAAAATTTGCCCAACATAATTGTTGCCATAAAAATTTTGCTAAAGAACATTTACCACAAAAATTAACCTTTGTTTGTAAAGGTTTTTGTTACATTGTGATGTTTTTAATAATGCAAAATTGTGTGTTAAGTGTTTCTTATAAATATGAATGTAAATGGTGTGGCGTTCCAAAAAGGGACGTCAAGTTTCTGACCGAAGGGAAAAAAAAGTTTTTTCGGCCAAACTATTTTCCATTCATTAAAACTAACTTTTGGCCGAACTATTATATCTTTCGGTCAAAAAATTTGTTCGGCCAAAAATATGGAAATCTTCAGGCATGGCCTTCCATCACATTTCTGAGTCTTCTTCCAATTTTGGACATATCAGATCATATGAAATAATTATAATTTCTCTTCACAAATAATACCATTAGTTGCATACTTGAGTCAATCTAATTTCTATATATGTGAACTTTGTTGAATTTGGTATGATCCACTAATTTTATTTATTAATTTTTTTAGAAAGTGGATGGATTGCTTCAAAATTTAATAGAATTCAGTGAAATAAAAATTCAATAACTTCAGAAAGGCGCGATGAAAAACCTTGGAAAACCCATGGTACAATGCCTTGATGTGTTGTCTTCAAAAGGGTACTTTCAATATTTTTGTTTTGAATTGGAAATTAGGGAAGATTTTGTGTCTAAATAAACATGTCATTTTATGCAAGTTTTTCATATTGGTCTACTTCAAAAACTTATAATAATTATTGTATGTAGTTGTTGGATACAAACTTATAGTCACACATTAGTATAATTTGTCTAGATCGTTATAACATATTTTGTTTTTAATGAAAAATAGTTTAATAATGAATAAATTGTAGTCTAAAAACATAACTATTTATCATAATTGCATTAATTAAGAACATACTATCAAACACTTGCAAAAATGACATATCAAATGCTAATAAAAAAAATCTAAAAATTAACCGATAGAAAGATAACACAATTCTCTACAAGTTTTGTTTTTACTATGAAATGAAATTCTAAACACATCCAATTTTGTTTTGCTCGTAGTTGAGAAACTTGCAAAATAAACAATGCTTTTCTCATACCGCTCCCCCCCCCCCCCCCCACCAAATAGACATCCATATTCATGATTTCACTTCTTCTTTGTCAAGTATGGAACTTGCTAAAGTCTTCATCCTTGGTTCTCATGTCCACTAAAAGAATTGGATCCATAATAGTCTTGGATCTACTTTCATCGTTGGCAAGATCCTTTAGTATTCTAGCCAAGAGTATATTATCTGCCTCATATGAATCTAGCTAGTAGGAGGACAATGTATATGACTTGTCCATAATAAAATTCCTTAATTGATGTCTCATCAATAACTTTCTACTAGTAGTCTTGCTTTCATATATCTGTTCAAGGCCTCAAACATTTCCTTAGGAGTGTTCAGTTTTGACAAATGAGGGATCAAGTGGTCCTTGATTGAATAAAAAAGAATCATTTTTTCTTTGACCACATTCTTTTGGTAACTGGATAAACTCTTTTACATAATTCAAGAGATAATTCTCTTCTAGGATGAGAAGTATCCTATGCTTCCATGATCTGATTTTTTTGCTCCGTCCAATCTATCCTCAACCCTTAGATTGGTGGTCATTTTGTGAACATTGAGATTTGACCTAGAAACCCTAGTAAAGGGTAGGTTAAAATTGAAGTTTTTCAAATGAAAGATATGACTCCATAGATAGATTAATCCTCTTAGGGTGAGTTGGAGAATTATAAGATCAACCCTAATCTATGGATGAAAGGGATTAAAAATGGAATCCATATTCTTTATCTTCGACAAAATTATGTAAAAAATTATAAATTCTCCAAACTGAAATATGATTCCACAGATAAATGTGCCCTACTAAGAGGATATCCAAAATTCAATTTCCAATTCCAATATATAGTTGGAAGTGCTTGGAACTAGAAACCCTAGTTTCAAACTTACGACTGTTAAGGATGTTGAAATGTGTTCTTTTAGCATGGATATCATTCCATGTTGATTTTTATTAACAATTAGATGTTATTAACTTATTTATCTCATAAACAAGAACTACATGCATATAAAGGATCACTGTAAGAAACACATTCATAGTAGACACCAATTTACCCTCAGAAAACCCTCTCATTTGAAAAACCAAACAAAATTCTCTTGATAAGATTCTTCAATAAGAACAGTGCTCGACACTAGTTACAGAATAATAATACAAGAAAGATACAGAATCACCTTTGAGACTGAGGAAGAGAGATAAAGATACAACCCCCAAAATTTCCTTCACAATGATTCTTAAAACCCTTAACTTGTCTTCCTTGGATATACACACTTGTCCTCTTGCTTGAGTGAAATTATATGTTGTAAATGAGCCAATATCGCTTCTATTTATACTGAAAAAAGTCACTTTTCCATACTAGGTTGAATTGTCTTATGAACTGGGTCGTTTTCCCCTTTTAACTTAGTTGAATTGACCATTTGATTGGGTCAATTTGATTGGGCCGAATTGTCTTGGGCTTGTTATTATTATTTCTTGTGGAATATCTTCTAAAGTTACTCAAAACATCAACACTTTTGTCAATGTTCAGTAGCATTCAAGAACCGATTAGCAAGACCTCGAATATTAGTGAAATGATGCAGGGGAATATGGGCCTAGGGTAAAAAATCAAGGTTAGACAACAATATTCGTTTAGGGGATGAGCCCACGAACTCTAGATAAATATATATCTAATAATTAGATCCAAGAAAGTCAGACAACTCATTGATGGTTAATCAGTCCAGGAGAAGACCAATCATATGTTGGTTATGGGGCATGATCTTCTTGATTCATAGATATTATTGTTTATCCATGTTTGTACCCTAGTTTTACTGTACATTCATCCAGTAGGGTTACGTGGGGGGGGTGGGGTGTCACCCCCCACAGGGGTTCGAAGGGGGGGACTGTCACCCTCGCCAGTGGGGCTCTAGGGGATCAGGGGCATCACCCTCGAAATAATGTTTTTGGGATGTTTGTTGGCCAACATTTTACGAGCCCATGGTATTGGGTGGACTGTTGTATTTTCCCATTGTAATTCCCCTATAAAAGGAAAGAATTGTAATACGGTTGTGTATTGTATTGTAACATTGTGAAAAATGATCACTATGATTATGCGAGAGTGAATAGGAAGTGCAATGGGTGTGAATTAGGTTGTATCCCTTAATTTTGTTGCATGGTATAATGAATGATAAAGGACTGAAAATTTTTGTGTGGACGTAGCCCATCTTGGAAGAACCATGTCAGATTGTTATCTCTCTTTTAATGTGTTTATGAGTTTTATATCTGCATCTTGTTATATTGTTATTACTCTGTGATCATGTTTTTTTAACAACTAGTATCAGTGCCAAAAGTTTATTTGGCTAGTAAACTTGCAGGAAAGAAAGGATTCCTGGTTCAAGTGGGAGAAATGGAAGAAGAATGAAAGTTTAAGTTCGAGAAATTTAACGGCAAAAACTACCAGTTATGGAAGATGAAAATGGAGGACTATTTGTACTAGAAGGATCTATTCCTACCATTGGGAGCAAAAGAAAAATAACTGGCAACTATGAAGGACAAAGGATGGGATGTTCTTGACAAAAAAGAATTGGGAACAATACAGTTGTGTTTGGCTTTGTCAGTAGATTTCAATCATTTCAAAAGAAAATAAAATAGAGGGTTTGATGAAGGAATTTGCTAAATTGTATGAAAAACTCTCATCTTCCAGCAAGGTATTTCTAATGAAACATTTATTTAATGTGAAAATGTCAGAAGGTGGATTTTTTGCTGACTATTTAAATGAATTTAATACAGTTACAAAATAGCTAAGTTCTATAGGAGTGAAATTTGATGATGATGTTAGGGATATTCTAATCTTGTGTTCATTTCCATAAATATGGAATGGCTTGGTTATGGCTATAAGTAACTTTGTCTTTGGTTCAAACACTCTTAAATTTGATAATGTTGTTGGTGTTATTCTTAGTGAGGAAATGTGAAGAAAAGACACAGGTGAGACATCAGGTAATATGTTGACCATGAATAGCAGGGAAAAACAAAGAGAGAGAGTAAAGAGATCAGATAATCACAACAAGTTTAAAAAGGGGAAATCCAAGTCTAGAATGGGAATTATAGAGTTCTAGAACTGTGGGAGGAAAGGACATCTGAAGAAAGACTACAAAGCTCCAAAGAAGAAAGGAGATGGGAAGCATGAGACTAATCAGGAAGAAAATGTAGTAGGTGATGTGTTACAATATGATTTGATTCTTTCATTAGATAATACAAGCAATTACTAGGTAGTAGATTCATGGGCTTCATGTCATGCTACACCCCATTGGAAATTATTTCATGATTGTGTTCTAGGTTATTTTGGACATGTTTTATTTGGTGATTATGAACCATGTAAAATTGTTGGAATGTGTAAGGTACGAATTAAGTTAAATAATGGAAATGAATGGATGCTAAAGGATGTAAGGAATATTACTTCTATGAAAATAAATCTGATCTCAACAGGGTAGTTGGGAGATGGTGGCTATTTTTCTTTGTTTGGAAAAATGCGGTGGAAGATCACTAAAGGAGCACTAGTAATAACAAAAGGAGACAGTATAGGAACTTGTATTTATGTCCTCATAATACAGATTGTTATATATCTATAACTTACACAAAAATAGGTACAACAATGTGAAATCGTAGGCTTGGCCACATGGGTGAGAAGGGGATTCATATTCTCCACTCAAGGAAATTGCTTCCAGATCTGAAGTAGGTAAGTTTGGAATTCTATGAGAATTGTGTTTTTGGAAAATGGAAGAGTTAGATTTCTCAGGGATGGGAAAAAAAAGAAGAGTGAAAAGTTAGATCTTGTGCATACAAATATATGGGGACCGACTCAGGTACAATCTCCTAGTGTCTTTCATTATTATATTACTTTGATTGATGGTGCAACTAGAAAAACTTGGGTTTATTACATTAGACATATATCTGATGTGTTTGCTACTTTTGAGAAGTGGAAATATTTGGTTGAGAATGAGATAGGAAAAATATTGAAGTGTCTTAGATCTGATAATGAAGGTGAATACTGTAGAAATAAGTTTGATATTTAATGTTCATACCATGGGATTTGTAGAGAAAAGACAATCCTAGGAACACCACAAGAAAATGGTGTGTCAGAAAGGATGAATAGGACGATCATGGAACAAGCAAGGTGTATGAGATTGCATGCAAGGTTTCCCTTACAATTTTGGGTTGATGTTGTAGATATTGTTGTTTACTTAATAAATATAGGGCCTTCAAGTTCTTTGGATGGTGGGATTCCAGAGGAGGCATGGACAGGTAAAAAGGTAAACTACTCATTTTTTAGAACTTTTGGTTGTGAAGCATTTGTCCATATTGATTTAGAAAATGGAACAAAGATTGAGGATAAATCCAAGAAATGAACCTTTATTGGATACGGGGTTGATGATTTCAGTTATCACTTATGAGATTATGAAAATAACAAAATCATTAGGAGTAGAGATTTAGTATTCAATGAAAAGGTTATGTACAAAGATCAGTTGCAAGGAAAGAAAGGTGAAAAGGAAAACACATAGTACACAATGCTTGATAAAATCAAAGGAAATGAAGTTCCAAAGGTGCCAAAAAATAAAGAATAGAAGAAGGTACCTCAAATTGCCGCAAGTGTAAGAAGATCTACCAAGTTAAGTAGACCCCTTGAACAATTCTCTCCTTCACTGCATTATTTATTGATGACTGATTCTGGTGAACCATAATGTTATGAAGAAGCAATGCAGGTGGAAACTACAAACAAGTGGGAGCAAGGCATGAATGAGGAGATGAACACATTGGTAAGAAACCAAAATTGAGATCTAGTTGAGTTGGTTGCCAGTAAAAGAGCATTGTAGAATAAATGGGTTTACAGGTTGAAAGAAGAAGATGGAGGAAAGAAGCGATACAAGGCTAGACTTGTTTTAAAGGAGTTTGCACAAAATAAATGTATAGACTTTAATGAAATATTTTCTCATGTTGTTAAAATGACTTCAATTAGGACTATTTTAAGTCTCGTGGAAGTAGAATATTTGCATCTTGAACAGTTAGATGTAAAAATAACCTTTTTCCATGGGGATTTGGAGGAAGATATTTATATGCAATAGACACGGGGGTATGAGGTCAAAGGGAAGGAGAATTTAGTTTGTAGGTTGAAGAATATATTCTATGGCCTGAAGTAAGCTCTAATGCAATGATATTTAAAATTTGCTAGGTTTATGATAGAACAAGGTTATAGTAGATTTCATTTTGACTACCGTGTTTATTTTAAGAGGCTAGATAATGGAAGATATATTATCTTGTTATTTTATGTGGATGACATGGTTGTTGAAGGGTCTAAAATGCAAGATAGAAATGTGCTCGAAAGGAAACTATCTAATTCCTTTTTGATGAAGTATTTGGGTGTTGCAAACCAAATCCTTTGTATGATAAAAATGAGATAGAAAAAAAAATCACAAATTGACATTGTATTAGGGTGAGTACATAGAAAAAGGTGTTGTAGAGGTTTAGAATGCAAAATGAAAAACTAGTTAGTACACCATTGGCCATCCATTTCAAAATAAGAAATAAGATGTGTCCCAAGAAACAAGAAGAGATAGAATACATGTCCAAGGTTCCCTATTCATCAACAATTGGAAACTTTATGTATGCCATGGTGTGCACAATACCATATATTGTACATGAAGTGGGAGTTGTGAGTAGGTATATGAACAATCTAGGTAAAGAGCATTGGAGAGAATTATAATGGATTCTCAAGTGTTTGAGAGGTACCACTTCTCATGCATTATGTTTTGGAGGTTTAGACATGGTTCTACAGGGATATGCCGACGCAGATATGGTAGGTGATAAAGACAACAAGAGGAGCACCATAGGGTATGTCTTTATTTCAGGTGGAACAATAGTAAGTTGGATTTTTGAAACTTAAAAAGGTTGTTTCACTTTCAACGATGGAATCATAGTATGTTTCTTCTACAGCGGCAAGTAAAGACATTATATGGTTACAGAGGTTCATGAAGGAATTGGGTAAGAAGCAGGAGAATAACAGGTTGTATAGTGATAGACAGAGTTCCATTCATATTGCAAACAACTCATCCTTCCAATCTAAGACTAAAAATATGCAAATCAAGTACCATCCCATAAGATCTGTTTTGGAAGATGAACTGTTAAAGTTGGAAAAGATACATACTAGCCATAATCCTGTAGACATGTTGACAAAGGTAGTAACCAAAGAGGAACTGAGTTCATGCTTACTTTCAATTGGCCTTCAATCATGAAGGTGAAGATGAGAAATTTTCCAAGTCCAAGGTTTAGAGCATAGTCTGGCAAGTGCATTGGCGGTAGAGTTGTTGTGATCAATATCCAAGTAGGAGATTGTTGGTTGTGGATCCTGATATTCATGATTCTTAGATCTAATTGTTTAGCTGTGTTTGTACTGGATTGTTACTGTACACTCATCCTAGAGGGGGTTCGTGGGTTAACCGCCTAAAATAATGTTTTTGGGATGCTTGTTGGGAAACCGTTTACTGGCCCATGGTGTTGGTTGTCCCATGGTATTTTCCCATGGTAATTCCCCTATAAAAGGAAAGCATTGTAATACATGTGTGTATGGTATTGTATTGTAACATTGTGAAAAACGACCACTGTGATTGTGTGAGATGGACTGTGAAAGAGTGAAGAGGAAGTGTAGTGGGTGTGCCACAGGTTGTATCCCTTCATTTTGCTGGATGCTGTAATAATAAAGGACTAGAATTTTTGTGTGGACGTAGCCCATCTTGGGTGAACCACATTATATTGGTGTCTCTCTTGTAATGTGTTTGTGTGTTTTTTATTTGCATCTTGTTATATTGTTATTTCTCTATGATCCTATTTTTCTAACATCATAGAGGAAACTGATTGAATAACAAGAGAAGTTGTCGATATGATAACGACCCAAGGATATTTTGATGAACAGATGGTTTAGGAAGTAGGAAGTAAGGAGACCATCGATGATGAGTGTATCCAACGATAAATGGATTTATGGAACCAAGTACTAGAGGTAGTTGTAGAAGTTAATGAGCCATTATGGTAGTTGTTAAACCATGATAGGTGGCACGAGGAGAAGAAGCAGTTGCAGTTAATACCCAAGGAAGGTACGAACTACCTAGAAATATCTAGGATCTCCTAGAAGAATATTTGACTAGGCCCTGGAGGCCATGAATATATAATTCCTAAGAAGAAAGGGGTTGTTGTCCCTAGAGTAAGAAACTTACTGTGTATTGTTGATTTTCAATTTGACTACAATAGAGCATTGAATGTGCTTATAAAATTCATGTATTTTAGGCTTCTGAATTTAATATAAGCCATAATTCTTGAGAGTTGTTTATTTTTTCATGATTATGTGGGTGTTCACTTAATTTTAATTGTGTACTTTAATTCAATAGTTCCTTTCACTAGTTAGTTACTATCAATTTGGTACCAGATAAGGAATTTGTCCTATGAGGGAAGTCCAGTTGACATTGGAAGTTGAAATCAACTACAACTATGGTTGGGTAGAGTTGGAGAGGAAGTGATACACCTAGAAAGACTAGAAAACACGTGTTTTAGTTACTAAGAAAGAGATGGCTCTTAGAGGAGTTAATGTATATGGGAAATGAACATGCGAAGGTGTAGGAGTCACAATTAATCATGAAACCTTTGAGGAATGCGTCCATATGATGAGGATGTTAAAGAATGAACTAATAGTTTTAAAGGAGGGATGGTGGCAAGGATATATGCCAGAATTCATAAAACATAGTGATGAAGAGGTTGAGGAAGGAAATTCTCAGGAGGAAGAGGAGGAACCAGATGAACCAACAGATAGACCAATGAAAGTCTAGTCATAGATGAGGGGTAAGGCCAACATGGATGTTCCTTCATACTTAGAAAGTATGAACCAAGAAGAACTAATAGAATTGGTTAGAGAAATGGATAAATACATCGACATGGAGAAGATATAAGACATGGGTGATAGCTACTTTTTTTAAGTTGAAAGGTCATGACTCATTGTGGTGGGACAATGTATAGGATGATAGAGTGAAGAAAGGAAAGGAGAAAGTTAAAACTTGAGACAAAATGGCCACCAATATAAATGACAAGTTCTTTCATATCGACTATATGATTTCTTTGTGTAGAAAAATATAGAACATTTGACAAAAGGAGTTGACCATGAAAGAATTTATAGACGAATTCTATCGAATTTCAATCCAGTTGGGACAAACAGACGAAGGGGAAGAAACAATAACATGGTATGTAAATGGGTTTATATATGCTATTCAGGGAAAAATAAGCTTGTTGAGGTTCAGGAGAGTTAGAGAATCCTAATAATTAGTCTTGAAGGCCGAAGAAAAGATAGAAAGGAAACTCATAGTAGTAAGAGGAAAAATGGCTTCTAGGGGTGGAGGGATTGTTTCTTCCAAGGGGCAGAGTAGTGGAGAAAAAGGATCTATTGTTGAATACATCAGTTAAGGAGACTACGACCAAGTATGATGAGAAAGTAGAGAGACTAGTGGTAGAGGTGCATTTGGTTGAATAAGATTTATTGACAAAAAAGGGAAAATATATGTTACAAATGTCACAAAGTTAGACATAAGGCATATGAATGTCCATAAAATTTTTGCATTGAGAATCAGTCAAAGGCCAAATGACGGATTGGTGAAAAATCAAGCGTGAAGATGGATTCAATCATTATAAGCAACGACGAGGAAAAAGTAGAAGGAGGTCGAAACCTCACAACTAGGTGAACATTTATCGAGCAGACTCGATGAGAGGAGAGAGAGCTAGCATAGTGGATGGACCTAACAAGTGCTACCGAGGTAATAATTTTTCATGGACTGCTATTTTTTACTAGAATTTCATTTGGGATTTTAGTTATATATGTGACCCATTGACAATGTGCATGAAGAAGGGTGAGTTCAAATGGACAAGAGCGACACAAAAATATTTTAAGAAGTTGAAACAAAAAGTGACAAACATACCAATATTATCCCTCCTCGATTTCGGCAAGGCATTCAAAGTTGACTGCGATGCAAGTGGAGTAGTGATTGGAGCATGTTGATCTAGGAAGGATGACTAATCACATTCTTTAGTGAGAAGTTTGATGAAGCCAATCATAAATATTCAGTCTATGACTAAGTATTTTATGTTATCATTCAACATTCTAAGAATTGGAGGCACTACTTCTTTCCCAAAGAGTTCGTATTGTATATCGACCACCAGGATCTGATATATTTAAATACTCAAACCAAGTTGAACCAATTACACATGAAATGGGTGAAATTTCTGTAGAGATACAAGTTTGTGTTGTGACACAAGATGGAAAAGACAAAAAATATTGTGAGATATTGAGTTGAAGGATTGTGTTACTGAACATGAAAAACACTCAGGAAACAATATTAGATTCAATAAAGACGGATTATGAGACTGATGTGGATTTCTTAGAAGCATGAGAAGTGATGGAGGAGCCATGGAGTGTTGACAGGACAGGACCCAATACTTGGACTACTTTGTCCAAGAAGGATAATTGTTTAAGGGACATTGGTTATGTATTCCCAAAGGATCAGTCAAAGAAAATTTGATCAGGGAAATGCACAATCAAGGACGGATAAGACATTTTGGTGTCGACAAGACCAAAGATTTGGTCAAAAGGAAATATTATTGGTCACGATTACCAATGTATGTGCAGAAATGGGTTCGACCATGTAGGGTATTCCAACATGTTAAGTAAGAAGTCAGAATACAAGACTATATGCACCATTTGCAATAGCAATTGTTCCATGGTAGCACCTTAGTATGGATTTCGCGTTGGGATTGCCCAAGAAACAACAAGGAAATGAATCCATATTTGTGGTATTCAACATGTTTTCCAAGATGACACACATTATTTCGTGTCAGATAACAAGATATTCCACAAATATTGTTATTTTTGTTTTCAAGGGAATTGTAATATTACATGGACTTCCAAAGGGCATCACTTTGGACCGAGATACTAAATTCATGGGGAATTTTTGGATAAGCTTGTGGAAGCAGTTGGATTCAGATTCACATTTCAGTTTTGCATATCATTCGCAGACTAATGGTAGACAGAAGTTGTAAATAAAAGTTTGGGGAATATGCTGAGATATTTGATAGACGGCCGACCCAAACAGAGGGAAAATGTGTTGGCATAGGTGGAATTTGCATATAACAACTCAATAAATGATGCAGGAGGGAACCCCAAAATTCCATATCCCAACTTCTTTCCCCAGGGTTTAGTTTTCTCTACATTTAGAAAACCTCTAAATTTGGATTCTCGGCAACATATTTATTTTGCGTGTTTGAATTAGCCTCAACCAAATCGGTTCGTAACTCCTGTTCCACAAACTAGCTTTCCACTTTTCAATTTTCACAATTGAGTTTTTGCAATTCTCTTTCCTTTCACAATTTCCTTTTCTCAAGAACCTTTCCGCAAGATTATTTTTGCAATTGCGGATTGCGGGTTGCGGGTATGCAATTCCCAATTTTCCAAAAACTGACTTCCGCAATCATGTGGCCACAATGGTCCTTTCCACAATTATATTATGGATTGCGGATTGCGAATCCACCTTCCCACTTTTCCCAAAAATGGGCTTCCACAAATTTCTTCCTGGAAGTCTCTTTCCACAATTCATGAGAACCGTCGATCTCTTGTAGAATGTTTCCTGGTTGTTGATATCTGATTAAGTGCAGAACTTCATTTTACTTTGCGGATCACTCATCTCCCATGCAGGTTCACTTCGTGAATCTTTTCCCACCGGGGATCCATCTTTTCTCCTTTAATATTGACCGTTCAATCTCTGTCGAATGAATTGAATGTACTCTCTACAATCTTACATTGATTGATCCAAAGATCGATCAATCAATTAACTTGATCTGCCTTCTTCCATGCTTGATATTATTCGTTGGATCTATCCATAGCTTCTATAGCTTCATCCTTCACATAACTCTGCAAATTAGTTCATACAAGCATTGATCCAAATTTTACACAATAAACATATCAATTACATAAGAAACCATACGCAAATCTATCAACCATTAACATTGGTAATTAGTCATTCAGTGCATATAATCATACACTCAGAAAGAACTCCAATTACACAGAGATATGTCAAAATAGGCTTTCCTTTACTAAATATAAGGAATTTGTACATTCACATTGATCCAGAATCTATGTTATGATCTTCATAGACCTAATACAACTCTAATAAGTGTCCTTGACCTGATTTCACACTGTTTGGCCACACTCTTAGCCATATTTACATTGTGGCTACTTGGCCTCCATTTTTCTCTCCTTTTGGCCTCCTGTAACTACCTTTGGCTTCCTTTGGATACCTCTATGCCTTAGAGGCTCACATACACATATACAATCAGATTCATGAACCAATTCTAGTTAAGATCCTTAATACACTCAAACACACTCCTAATTCATAGTAACTGAAACCTAATTTTAGCAACATAATCAACCCTATCTCAATGACTTGCTCATGAGAGCCTTGAACCTTATCGAATGCTACCATTTGACATGGGATTAGTTACATGAATCATTTAATGAATCACCTACATGACTCATCATTCACTTAGTGACTCATCACCTATCTAGAAGAACACTTGTAAATCAAGCATATTTATAGTATTACATCAACGAATCATTCATTCATAAAAATGAAGACCCCTTTTAGGTTTGTTCCAAACATTGGACTTGTAATTGGATGGAGAGTTGGATGCTCCTGCATCAGACTCCCCAGGAAGAAAGAAATATGACCTCCTGGTCTTAATATTCCATCTTCAGTATGCCTGGATCCAAAACATTGTGTTGAATATTTCCATTTGCTCCATGGTTGTTATGTTTTCTTCTTATTGGCTATAATTCTCCTAGATTCCATACTTTTTGTTGCAATGCTCCACTAGCCTTGCTTCTACAATCTTCTTCTATCATATACCTTTTTGTTGTTGTTTTGTTTCTTTTCTTTGTTGATGTAAATCTCCATTCTTTCTTCATGCCTTCTCTGAGACACCTTCACCATCAAAATCCTTAGTTCTTCAATCTCCATGTCCAGTCTATCCTTTGGATGGTACACTAACATCTTCTTGTTCTAAAATTGTTGTTGTTCCTTTGTCTCTTTGTTCCCATCTACTAGCTCATAAGACAATTCAGTTTTTCAAACTTCTATCTGCTCTTTTCCAATGCTGCAATCAAGCATTAAGCAGTTATCTTTATCAATCCTTGGATTGATCAACCAATCTTCCAACATTACTAACTCTTCATCATGCTTTATAAGGTTAAAAAGTTTCTCTTTGTGTTCATTATCCAAGTTTTCAACAACAAGTTATTCTAGGTATTTATCACCCTTTTGAGACAATATGGTCTCTGGATTTCTAATGACATATTTCTTCCTCTGTTTGTCTTCACCTTTTTCAATACTTGCAAACACACACAAATAATCAGTTTCAAAAACATGAGACTTCGAAGTCCCCGTTGATATTTTCTCTAGAATCCTCCCTTTGTGTTGGTATGAACATAACATCAAACTTTCACCACCATCTATTTCTTCAACGGTCTGAGCTACAAGCTGCATACAATATTCATAGGATATCATTTCATCTCTTACTACAGCAGAATTATATTCTGATGTCATGCTTTTGGAAAGCACATCTTCTTTTCCTTCAGACTTCATGAAATTCCAAGGTGATTGTTCAACTTTTTCCTTCATCAAAATGCAATTCTGATTCTCCCCTATAGAAATGTCTTTGTACATTTATTCCTTCATCTTCAGATCATATCCAATTTCTTATGTTCCTCCATCAAGCAACTCATCAATGAATTCCTTTTTCTGCAATACTTTAGACCTTTCCTCATTTAAGAGACCTTCTTCATCATATTTGAACTCATAAAAATTTAAGATAGTTCTAAAGACTGTGTGTCATCTGCAACAAAACCCGTCATCACAAACAAATCATCAGTCTGAAAAACATAAGACCGCTTGGTCTCATTTGGCCTCACAGTAATCTCCTCCATAAGTTGATATGTACTTTATAAAAAATCCATGAGACTTTCAGTTAGTCTCTCTTCATCATCCTCACTCACATCTCCTCCAAGCAAAGGACCCTATTTAGTTTCACATATCAAAACATCTATCTCAGACTCAACTATCCTGAGTTTTTCCTTTAATATGATAGACATCCGTTGTTGTAGATTCACCTGTAGTGAATTCCATCTTACCTTATTATTTTTCATGATCCAACCATACCTCTGGTTCGCTTTCTATAGTAGCATATCTAAATGAATAAGTTGCAATCCTATGTCAACTAATTCTCTGTCATACTCCTCTTGACTCATCCTATTGATGTCTTCTGATTTGACATATATTCTTCTATTGTGGCTTGTCTTTAAACCTTTGCAATGACTTCCAGTAGGCATCATATCCATCTTCTTTTCTTCGGTGAACTTCATCTTGTTCACTTGTGGACTGCTCCCAAGCCTCCTCTTAGCAAGTATTCATACATGCTACTATACCTCAACAAGCTATCTCTCCTTGAGCTTGTTATTTTGGTATATCTGGTTCTTCTCCTCTAGAACCATTTGAGCAACTTCCTTTGCTACTCTTGGCTTCTATACATCCACTTCTCCTTTGAGAACATTCAACTTGTTCCCTTTCTTGTCCAACCTATGTTGGCTATTTAGGTTCAGCCACTGCTTTCTCTTTTCTCCAAGAGTTCACAAACTCTTCCTCAAGAATACAATTATCCTTGATATATCTCCTCTACCTTCCATTGTTGCTATCATACCTTTCATGTTTGTTTCAAACAAATTCTTATAACTAGAGTTAAATAAAACATCAATCCATCCATACCTTTAAGAAATCTTTACTTGTATAGTTGGCTAAAAACATTTCCCTTGTCTGCAACTCTTGATTTAAATCAAATCTGAATACTCTCACTTAACCAACCCTCTCAATACAATCATTAGTCTTCAAATTTAACATAAATTGAAAATCATAATTTGTTTACCTCTTGGCTCTAATCTGAGTTCTAACAATCTCTATGCAGAATCTTCTATGCTCTACTACCTTCACCTATAATTCTTTTTCTGCTTTAATACCACTTGATGGTATCAGAGTGGGTACCCATAGAAACATATCAGACTTATGCTCTGATACCACTTGATGTAGGAGGGAACCCCAAAACACCATATCCCAACTGCTTTCCCTGGGATTTAGTTTTCTCTACATTTAGCAAACCTCTAAATTTGGCTTCTAGGCCAAATATTTCTTCTAGGTGTCTAAATAAACCTCAACTAACTCGGCTCACAATTCTTGTTCCGCAAAATATATTCCAAAAAATAGCTTTCCACTTCTCAATTTCTGCAATTGATTTTCCACAACAACTTTTCTACAATTCTCTTTCCTTCCACAATTTCCTTCGGCAAGAACCTTTCCGTGAGATTCTTTCTACATTTGCGAATTGCGGGTTGCAGGTATGCAATTCCCAATTTTCCAAAAACTGACTTCCACAATCATGTGGTCGCAACGGTCCTTTTCTCAATAAGATTGCGGATTACGGATCCACCTCCAAGTTTTCACAAAAATGGGCTTTCGCAAATTTCTTCCTGCAAATATCTTTCCGTAATTCCTGAGAATTGTCGATATCTTGTGATATGTTTCTTAGTTGTTGATCTCTGGTAAAGTGTGGAACTTCATTTTACTTTGCGGATCGCTCATCTCCCGTGTAGGTTCACTTCATGAATCTTTTACCACCGTTGATCCATCTTTTCTCCTTTAATCTGGATCGTCCAATCTTTGTCGAATGAATTAAATGTAGTCTTTGCAATTGTGTGTTGATTGATTAGAAGATTGATCAATCAACTTGATCTACCTTCTTCCGTACTTGATATTATTCATTGGATATGTCCATAGCTTCTATAGCTTCATCCTTCAGGTAACTCTGCAAATTTTTTCATACAAGCATCGATCCAAAGTTTACATAGTAAACATATCAGTTACATAAGAAACCATACACAGATCTATTTACCATTAACATAGGTAATTAATCATTTAGTGCATATAATCATACACTAAAAAAGAGCTGCAAATACACAAAGATATGTCAAAATATGCTTTTCATTACTAAATATAAGGAATTTTTACATTCACATTGATCCGGAATCTATGTTATGATCTTTATAGACCTGATACAACTCTAATCAGTGTCCTTTACTTGGTTTCACACTGTTTGGACACACCCTTAGCCAGGTTTGCATTGTTTGGCTACTTTTGGCCTCCTTTTTTTCTCCTTTTGGCCTCCTTTGACTACCTATGGCTTCCTCTGGATACCTGTATGCCTCATAGGCTCACATACATATATACAATTAGATTCATGAACCAATCCTGCTTCATATCCTCAATACACTCAAACAAACTCCTAATTCATAGTAGCTAAAACCTAATTTTAGCAACAATATAATCAACCCTATCTCAATCACTCGCTCATGAGAGCCTTGAACCTTATCAAATGCTACCAGTTGATATGGACTTAGTTACATGACTCACCTACATGACTCATCACCCACTTATTTCACGTCCCCAACCGTCATCCCGACGATGGAGATGACGCAACCAACACACAGCTGCTGTCAAACTGGCAATTTATCCCCATGAACATAAACATAAAAATAAAATGCATTAATATAAAAACATACACATATGCATAATGCAATCTATAGCGGAAGCAAACACATTCATTTCATCTATGCATTCATCATGTTCATAAATCATTAAACAAATAGTTTGCAGAGATTAAGCACAATAATACTTATCTTGAAAAGGAGCTATCCCAACAACCTACGTCGCTGCAACGTTCCACCCAACCATAGGCCAGTTGTGGTAATTAATCTCACAACACAACTTCCACCCTTGAGTTGGGCATGATTCCACAAGGCACTAGGGAACAATAGGATCACACATAGCCAAAACCATACTTCCACAGTGAAGCTAACGCACAGTTGGGTTTCACAGACTGTCCAGCCTAGCCAATAAGAAATTGGGTTTTACAAGTTGCTAAGGCAACTAACCAACAACACATGGGTAATAGTTAATTTAAAAGTGAATATATTGGCAATTACAATTCAAGTAAAAGTCATGATTGGAGTTGAAGTTAAGCTAATAGTTGTATCATCAATGTATTTAAGCTAATAATCGAATACTTGAAGCCGAAGTTTTTTTTTGCCAAATATTAAGCAAACTAGCATAGATCCATTTTAAACCTGGATCTATCAGATCCAAGCACCGAGATCCAATTTCTTTATAAGTACATTTTTATACTATTTGGATCCCTCTTAGATTTGGGTTTAAAATGGATCTATGCTAGTTAATTTTTTTTGAAGTCTATATGTAATTTATATTTTTTATATATTTTTTAATTTTTTATTTATGTCGGATAGCATAACGTGACTCAGGATCTTCCCCATAGTGGGCTCGAGAGCACTTAGCTTCTCTCGGTGCAACTAATAGTTGCATCTAATAGTTAAGCTAATAGTTATCAAATATAACTGTGATTAGAGTTGAACTAGAATCATTGGAGTTAAGCTCGTAGTTGTATCTAATAATCGATGGAGTTAAGCTCGTAGTTGTATCTAATAATCCAATAGTTAAAAATTAATTTTGAGTTTTACAACTATCACTAATTGTACTTATCACGTGTTAATTAAGCTATGTTTTATTTTTTTGAAATTATTAATTATTAATTTTGAAGGACACCCATAGAATCAATCTAGACAATACACTTGTCTTATTTTCGTTTAATCTTGGACGACACCCATAGAATCAATCTGGACAGTGTAAGTACACTTATCTCATTCTCCTTAGTAAATGAAAAAGCATAAATGATAATCCACATCTATGAAAGTAACTATCAACATAACTATATGAATAGGGCATACAGACCTATCCACCATTTATAAAATTTAATATACATAATATTTATTTTTCATGTTTAATACCGTTTTCCTTATCTTTGCTTTTCACAGCTGATTTTCAAACCCACACAACGATTCAACCTATGTCCAATGGAACAACTCTTCAACGCATCTAAATTCCCATGACTTGTCACCAGTGACCAGAACCTACCAATTCGGGTCACGCTCTGTTTGTTTGATTTGACTGACTTTCCAATGATTTTTAAAAGGTTATGCTAGCGATCATCCGATTCGGATAAAAGGCAGCTGAAAACCCTCCGCTTTTCCGGGCATATTTAAAAATAAAAAATAAAAACGGATCAAAACTGTTCCTTCATTGCAATTTTACAATTTCATCCCAGAAATTACGATTTGAGCCTTCTAAATTGGGATTTCATCAAAATTTGCTTTGCCAGATTTGGATGGGATTTCATCAAAAATTGCATTAGATTTGGATGGTTGGGGTGTTTTGGTTAGGGTTTATGGTGCTCCATTATATTTATTAAAATTAGCTATTTATTAGCTATTCAAAATAATGATTTGACCAATAAAATGCCAGTCATGAAGCAATTCACGCAATAACTTGTCATGACAAATTGCCCATGTGAACCATAAATACAGCTAAAATTTAACAGAGACAATCAAATAAATAAATTAAAAAAAAACTTTTCAGATTTTAATTGTAACAGTCGAAGTCCGCCCTTTGAAATTCCAACGCTGATTCAAAACACGAGTCCGGTCACGACAAAAAGAAATTATTTGATACGCAAAGCACCTTTAATACGTTAACAAAAAGAAAATTATTTGATACGTAACGTACCTTTATGTTCGCTAGCTACAAGTCATAGTCCACTCAAAGTCAAGCAAATAGCGGGCCGCGTGAAGCAGACAAATTTGAATCAAGAATGATTTTTGTGGGAAGGAATGAATAGATTATGTACGTCTGGTTAGTCTTCCATTCGCAAGCTGGTAATGCTGGCAGTTTGAAAGTGTCGTCAGTCTTCCCTACGTAAGCTGCTGATACTGGCAGTTTGAATGTTCAGCCCAAAGATGGTTGAATGGATGACGAAAGAGAACCTAATAAAAAAAAAATCAATATTCGATTTCCATAATCAAAATCAACCGTCAATCGGACCTTTCGACCTTCAAAATTAAAATGCCCGGCACAACCTTTAAAATCCGGTTTCCATGTTCTGTCATGTAGAGATTCTCAATTCCCTGCCCTAAAGTTTTTCAAAATTAGATTGGTATCATTCTTCTGCCATGTTGAGATTCTCAATTCCCTGCCTTAATGCTTTTCAAAATTAGATTGGTATCATTCTTCTGTCATCTGCCTTGAAGCTTTTCAAAATTAGATTGGTATCATTCTTCTGTCATGCAGAGATTCTTAATTTGTTGTCATGCAGAGATTCTTAATTTGCTGTCCTAGATATTTTGAAAATTCAAAATTAGATTGGTATCATATTTTATTTAATTGAAACATTGGAGTAGGCTTAATAGTTAAGAATATATGTTATCTTTCTAGAAGTCACAGGTTTAAAACTAGTAGAAAGTAGGGTTGTTAATTGAGGACAAAGCTTTAAAAATTCTTGTGACAAAACTAGAAGGATAAGCCACCCTTTGGATAGAGGCTCACCCCTGTGAGCTTTCAGATCTCTCCACCCCTACATCCCAAGTTACTATCTGGATTACGAGCTGTTAAATACCAATAGATCATTGTTATAGTCTCTCAATGCCCCTTCGATCTGTGAGTGATGATATTTTCTGAATGACATACGCCTCTTTTTATTGTCTATTGATAGTTTGTCTATGCTATCTACGGTTTCGTGGCCATGATTCCAGCATAGGATCTGGATTCTAGGTTTGAGGAGTTTCTCAAACATGCTGTCAGATATAGAAGACAAACATGTGGATCTTTCTATATCGGTGACTGTCCCACCCTTATTCAAGTGCCCTGTATCGTTGGAACTAATGACAGATCCTGTGTGCCTATGCACAGGAATTACCTACGAGCGAGCTTCCATTGAGAAATGGTTGGACGAAGGAAACAGTGTATGTCCAACGACTCTGAAAGTTCTTCAGAGCAAAGAACTTATCCCTAATCACACTCTTCGCAGGCTGATACAGGAATGGTGCATTGCCAACAGTTGTAATGGCGTACTCAGAATACCGACACCTAAACCTGTTGCAGAGCGAAGTAAAGTGCGCCAAATGATTCAAGATATTCAAGATGCAACGATAGATAAGTCTGAAGCTTTGAAGAACTTGGGAAGTCTAGCCAAAGCTAGCGAAAGGAATAGACAGTGCCTCAAATCTGAGGGAGTTTTGCCTGTTTTAATCCATATTCTGGATTCAGAGCTGCCGTCGCCGAATTCTGAAGTGGGTGTAGATCGTGAAGCCGTGGAAGAAACAATTCAAGCAATTTCAGTGTTCTCTGTGGATGATATATCAATGGAAACAGGTTTCATAAGGCCTTCTATTCTGGCCACCCTGGAATGGGTGTTGACAAAAGGCACTCCCGATGCCAGAATGAGTGCAGCAGCTGTTGTGGAAAAATTCGCAAATGATAGAAATTCTGCCAGAGAAATTGGATCGAGAGAAGGAATCATAAACGGATTGCTGAAGATGTTTCAAGAGGATCTATATCCTCGAGCCATTAAGGCCATCCTGAAGGCATTATTTCCTCTGTGTGCCCTGCTTAAAAATAGAACCAGGGTGGCCGAAGCAGGTGCTGTTCCTCGTTTGATTGAGCTTCTTCCTAGTGCAGACACGGGCATGGTAGAGCAATCGTTGGCGGTTTTGGGGGCGCTTTCCAGTTTTTCAGAAGGCCGGTTTGCCATAGTTGGCCATGGCTTGGCGCTACCGAGTATTGTTAGAAGCTTGCTGGCCGTTTCTGATATTGCAACTGACTATGCAATTGGGATTCTATTGGCAGTCTGCTTCAATTGTGTAGAAGAAGAGCTGCTTAGAGATGTTGTCAAGATGGGCACCCTTGAGAGACTGCTTTTTCTGTTGCAGATGGATTGTTCACCAAGGACGAAGCAGAAAGCCAATGATCTCATCAGGATCCTTTCTTCCCGTGCACCAGAATAGTTCTGGCCATGATTCTTTGAGTCTTGAGCTGTCATTAATTATAAAATAGTCAATTTTTTACCATTCTTACAATTATCTTTTTCTTACGTCAGTTTGTGTAGTTTTAAGCAGCATAGAAAATTTATATTTATAGTAATAAAGAAGAGTATAGAGCAGCGAAAAAAACTTGTTAAGGGTTTTAAATTAACAGATCACCCGCTCAATTTATCAAAAAGTCTCTACTTTCAAGCTTTCTCGCAATGGTTTCTGGCTCTGACATCATCCACATTTCCTATGCTAGGAAACACCAAATAGTCTCAGATTGAAATTGGCCTCCAATTGAATATTGGCTGGGAAGCAAGATGGTCTCATTATAAACTTTAAACAATAACATTCCAAAAAATTCAATTATGTAAAAAACATACAATATAAAATACTCTAATTATCATTTCACTATCTAAGATCTCAGCTCTCATGAGCATCTTGGTATATCAAGTTGGAATATCAGTGAGAGAATTTGACAATCACAGAATATATCTATACATTCATATCTGTGAGAAAATTTAATGTAATATAAATTCATATCCAAAGTAAAGTGTTTATATGGATATTAAGATATCTTTACTATGAAAAGTATATATATATATATATAGTGTAATATAAATTCATATTCAAATTAAAGTATTTATAGTATAATTGTATAGGTATTAAGATGGTAGTAAATTTTTGAATTATGTTAATAGAAAATTAAATTTGTAAAAGCTATTATTTATATTTTATATTTTATTATTTAAATTGAAGTGTATTTTTTAATTTAAATTTTTTAAAGATCTAAACATATATATTTTTATAAAATTTTAATTAATTAAGGAGTGATCACATTTTCACTTTCTAGTTGTGTTTGATTAGGTTTGATAAGTTTGATTTTATTACCTTTTAGTTGTGCTTGATAAAGTTTGATATGGTTCTTCTATGGATGCTTGGGTGTACAAAGTGAATATGTGCCTATTCTATGCTGGTTGGGATGGTTGAACTATCCTTTCACACACAGGAGGTGTTTTTGTTACTGCTTCTATTTCAGGAAGCAACTTATTGGGAAATAAACTTAACCTGATAAGGGAACATAGTTTCTCAAGCTCAACCTAAGGAAACACAGTTTATATTGATTTAGTTGTAACCCCAAAGGTTAGCTCAATTAATAAGAAGTGTGCACAAAGTTTGATTATTATTAATTTGATAAACTTTGACATAACCATTAACAAATTTTAAAAAACATAAATAATTAATAAATAATATCATAATATTTATAATAAAATATTAATGATTTTTCACAACTTTTTAAAATCGCATAAAACAACACTGAACGTAATAATTGGAAAACTTTCTTAAAAATTAAAATAAGTTTAAATATAATAATCAAATAAAAAAATCATAAACAATTTATTTTTCTTTTTTAACTAGTCCGAATTCCATTTGGTCTTCCTAACTACTCTAATCAGAGTCTAATTATGAAAATTGAATAGCATTCCATCAAAATAAAATTCCTTCGTAGTGTAAAACATAAATAATTTGAAAAAGAATAAGTATGACTATGAGTGTATAGATGAGGTTCGATCGAGTGCCTCTAGATCCTCCAAAAAGAAATCGTCTATCATATTCAAGATCATTGAAATCCTTCTGAGTGCAAATGATGGCCCACACCACCAGGAATGACAAAATAATGAATAAGCAATCTTTAGTCAAATATAGCACAATAGTAGTCAGCACGATCATATTTGATAGAACATCTGTATGACCGTAGCTCTTATTCACCACCACTAGGGGCTATAACCTCCTTAGTAGATAAATAAAGGACAAGAATAAAAACTTTGACCATATACGTTTAGGGAACCCATATTATGTGTTATTTGAGACTTTAATTTTTTTTTTAATTTTAACATATTCTATTTAGATCATGCCCCCAAGTGAAATCATCAAACATTTATTCTACACTATAAATGTTCACAACTCCAAAAGCACAACAATAAGGAACAACATCATCAAGTGGGATAAGAGGCTAAGGAATATGTTAATTTCTATTAGTTATATGTTATGATTTGATTAATGAGAAGACACAAAATAGATTTAGATTTTTTGATTTTTTCTCTAGAATTATGTCATTAAATTAAGGTTTAAAACCTATTTAATAAAAGGATATCTACCTACATGTTAAAAAACAATTGGATATCTACCAAGGTTTATCAAGGTTCCATGAATAGTTGGAGAGCGTTTTTCACTTTCACTTCACAATATGAAGAGAACCCCAGAAGCATATTGTAGTCTACAAATTTCAAATGTAAGGGTATTGGATCATTGCCATGAAGACAAAACTATTTCTTCTTTCCTTCAAGAACAACAAATGTAATGCTTCTTCCAAGCACCCCAACCATAAGAATAAAATGAAAAGCAGAAATGGGGGCATTCACAAATGCCTATAGAAGGGAAAAAGGGTGGTGAGAGGGGTCCCTTTATAAGAATGGAAAAGAAAGTTGATGATGCTAGTGAGAGAATACAACTTGTCCATCTTTTTGAGAGTCCAAAAGGAAGGAGGACATGCTTCATATAATGCCAACTGATTTTGTCAAAGGTTTTGGACATATCCAATTTTACCATCATGGCTAAATTTTTGGTGGATTTTATGGAGCGAATAGTTTGATGGGCCAATATTATACAATCAAGAATTTGTTGGCCTTCTATGTTACCCATTTCCTTGGAGGATATGAGATTATAGAGAAGAGGTTTGGACTATTTCATGTAACACACCCAACCTAGGTTGCAAGTAAAGAAGGGTGCATGGGATCTCTTCAAGTAGTGAAGGCTAATTATTTATCTTAGCATAGGGGCGCTCGCACGAAGTTGGTTCCACTTTTTGGTGCCACTTAGGAAATCAAAAACGCACTTCCGAAGTGTAAATCAAGAACGCATATGCATTATTGATGGTACGTTCGGAATAACCTGAGCCCAAACAAAAGGCTAAGGTTCGTGGAAATATATATCGCATATCCGATATATCGCATTCACGTTTTCTAATTTTAAATATCGCATATGCAATATATCGCATATGCGATATGTAAATTTACAAAACGCATATGCGATATATCGCAAGTGCGATATATATTGATCCATGGAAATATACACTTACATTTACATTGTGATCTATTATCTTGTGATCTATTTACATTGTGATCTATTATTTACGTTGTGATCTATTTACATTGTGATCTATTATCTTGTGATCTTTTTTTTTTTTGATCCATGGAAATATACACTTATATAGTTTTGTATGCATATTATGCATAAACATACATGCACATATACACTTATAATGAGGGTGATGAACGTGATGGTGATGACCATGATAATGATGTTGACCGTGATGACCATGATGATGATGATGACCATGATGACGATGACCATGATGATGATGATGACCATGATGACCATGATGATGATGATGATGATGCCATGATGATGACCATGGTGACGATGACCATGATGATGATGATGACCATGATGATGATGATGAGGATGAGGGTGATGAGCGATGATGCTTGTGAGGGTGATGAGGATGAGGATTATGAGGGTGATGAGGATGATGATGACCATGATGATCATGATGATGATGATGATGAGGAGGATGATGATGATGTTGAGGATGAGGCTGTCGATGAAGATGATCTGACTATGATGATGATGATGATGAGGAGGATGATGATGATGTTGAGGATGAGGCTGTCGATGAAGATGATCTGACTATGATGATGATGATGATGAGGAGGATGATGATGATGTTGAGGATGAGGCTGTCGATGAAGATGATCTGACTATGATGATGATGATGATGAGGAGGATGATGATGATGTTGAGGATGAGGCTGTCGATGAAGATGATCTGACTATGATGATGATGATGATGAGGAGGATGATGATGATGTTGAGGATGAGGCTGTCGATGAAGATGATCTGACTATGATGATGATGATGATGAGGAGGATGATGATGATGTTGAGGATGAGGCTGTCGATGAAGATGATCTGACTATGATGATGATGATGATGAGGAGGATGATGATGATGTTGAGGATGAGGCTGTCGATGAAGATGATCTGACTATGATGATGATGATGATGAGGAGGATGATGATGATGTTGAGGATGAGGCTGTCGATGAAGATGATCTGACTATGATGATGATGATGATGAGGAGGATGATGATGATGTTGAGGATGAGGCTGTCGATGAAGATGATCTGACTATGATGATGATGATGATGAGGAGGATGATGATGATGTTGAGGATGAGGCTGTCGATGAAGATGATCTGACTATGATGATGATGATGATGAGGAGGATGATGATGATGTTGAGGATGAGGCTGTCGATGAAGATGATCTGACTATGATGATGATGATGATGAGGAGGATGATGATGATGTTGAGGATGAGGCTGTCGATGAAGATGATCTGACTATGATGATGATGATGATGAGGAGGATGATGATGATGTTGAGGATGAGGCTGTCGATGAAGATGATCTGACTATGATGATGATGATGATGAGGAGGATGATGATGATGTTGAGGATGAGGCTGTCGATGAAGATGATCTGACTATGATGATGATGATGATGAGGAGGATGATGATGATGTTGAGGATGAGGCTGTCGATGAAGATGATCTGACTATGATGATGATGATGATGAGGAGGATGATGATGATGTTGAGGATGAGGCTGTCGATGAAGATGATCTGACTATGATGATGATGATGATGAGGAGGATGATGATGATGTTGAGGATGAGGCTGTCGATGAAGATGATCTGACTATGATGATGATGATGATGAGGAGGATGATGATGATGTTGAGGATGAGGCTGTCGATGAAGATGATCTGACTATGATGATGATGATGATGAGGAGGATGATGATGATGTTGAGGATGAGGCTGTCGATGAAGATGATCTGACTATGATGATGATGATGATGAGGAGGATGATGATGATGTTGAGGATGAGGCTGTCGATGAAGATGATCTGACTATGATGATGATGATGATGAGGAGGATGATGATGATGTTGAGGATGAGGCTGTCGATGAAGATGATCTGACTATGATGATGATGATGATGAGGAGGATGATGATGATGTTGAGGATGAGGCTGTCGATGAAGATGATCTGACTATGATGATGATGATGATGAGGAGGATGATGATGATGTTGAGGATGAGGCTGTCGATGAAGATGATCTGACTATGATGATGATGATGATGAGGAGGATGATGATGATGTTGAGGATGAGGCTGTCGATGAAGATGATCTGACTATGATGATGATGATGATGAGGAGGATGATGATGATGTTGAGGATGAGGCTGTCGATGAAGATGATCTGACTATGATGATGATGATGATGATGATGATGATGACCATGATGACGATGACCATGATGATGATGATGACCATGATGATCATGATGATGATGATGACCATGATGACGATGACCATGATGATGATGATGACCATGATGATGTTGATGACAATGATGATGATGAAAATGATGATGATGTTGATGATGAGGGTGTCGATGAATATGATGACCATGATGATGATGACAATGATGCATCTGATGATGATGATGATGATGATGATGATGAGGGTGATGAACGTGATAATGATGAGGATGATGATGATGATGATGACCATGATGATGATGATGAGGATGAGGGTGATGAACGATGATGATGATGAGGATGATGATTATGATGATGATGATGAGGAGGATGATGATGATGTTGAGGATGAGGCTGTCGATGAAGATGATCTGACCATGATGATGATGATGATGATGATGATGATGATGATGAGGGTGATGAACGATGATGATGATGAGGATGATGATTATGATGATGAGGATGAGGGTGATGATAAAGATGATGTTGAGGATGATGGTGATGATGAGGAGGATGATCAGTATGATGATGATGAGGAGGAGGAGGGTAATGAGGAGGAGGAGGAGGATTGTGATGATGACCATGATGAAGCTGATGAGGATGAGGGTGATGACGATGATGATGAGGATGAGGATGAGGATGATGATGATGATGAGGTTGAGGGTGATGATGATGAGGATGAGGATGAGGATGATGATGAGGGAGATGATGACCATGATGATGATGATGATGATGATGATGATGATGAGGGTGATGAACGTGATGATGATGAGGATGAGGATTATGATGATGATGATGATGAGATGAGGATGAGGATGACGGTGATGAACGATGATGATGAGGATGACCATGATGATGATGACAATGATGATGACGAGGAGGAGGAGGAGGAGGAGGAGGAGGAGGATGACAATGATGAACGTGATGATGATTAGGATGAGGATTATGATGATGATGATGATGAGGATGAGGATGAGGATGCTGATGATGTTGAGGATGACAATGATGATGATGATGACCATGATGTTGATGACAATGATGATGATGATGATGATGATGATGAGGATGAGGATGACGGTGATGAACGATGATGATGAGGATCGAGGTTGATGATGATGAGGATGAGGGTGATGATGATGATGAGGATGAGGGTGACAATGAAGATGATGATGAGGTTGATGGTGATGATGAGGAGGATGATGAATATGATGATGATGATATGAGGGTGATGATGATGATGATGAGGATGAGGGTGGTGATGATGATGAGGATGAGGGTAGGTCTATCAAGCCATGAACCGTAGATCACCTATGATATTTTCTATTAGATCTATCAAGCCATGAATCGTAGATCAATGTTCCTTACCAACTACATAATGTATTTTTCGTTCTACACTCGAATATTAAATACATGTTTTTTCTTTGGAATCAAAATTGGGAGGCAAAATCAAACTACCATCGAGGTGAAATTCATCATAATAGGGATGATTTTTGGGAACAATGGAGTAATGCTCTACTCCCAAATTTGTCCCCCCTCCACTAAATCTTTCTCATAAAACTTAGCAATGTTTATAAAATGAACAACTAAGAGAACTTTTGAGAATATATATACTTTGTCGTTTGTTATCCAAATAGAGTAAATGCAATGGTACAACTCATGGATAGAAGGAAATAAACCATCAAATCAACATATTGACACATTAGATACTTAGTGTGAGAGTAGATCAAAGAATTAATGTTTTGATACTTTCAACATTGGATACTTAGTGTGAGAGTAGATCAAAGAATTCATGTTTTGATACTTTCTATTAACGCATATGCGATATAACGCACATGCGATATATCGCATATGCGATATGGCTAAGCTATATCGCATATGCGTTATTTGAAAATTTAAATATTCGGCGGGATTAAGGTTTGGCATTAGGTTTGGAAGCAGCTTCAGAATACCGAACCTATTGGCTAGGACAAATCAACCAAGGCTATTGCTCAAGTCTTTTAGAACTCTATCAATATGCTCAGATTAGATCCCGTGTTTTGATATGACATACACAATATTTTTTTATGAAAATGTACGATATTGTAGAGTACGAAATGATGATTCTGAATATATAATTTTTTCCTTCAAAACTATGTTTTATTTATTTATAATTATTTTTCTAATTGAAACACGTTAGTTTTCGAGAATACATACATCGATTGTTTCTTATATAACTTTTGATTTCCATCACCATTTCCCATAAAAACTATATGGTGCACTAGACGAGATCAAGCTCTCTGATCTTATATTAAGAAATCAAGGATTTCATTAATTTTTTTCCCTAAAGTGTTGCACCCGCACATAAGGTTTTAATTTCAAGCTTTTCTGACTTCAATAATTAATAATAAAAAAAAAATTCATGAAAAATTCCAAATAAATAGTGTTGCACTAGGCCCATATGTCCTTTATATGTCTGCAAGATTTTATCCCAAATGGACATCATTTACCTCATATATTGCTGCACCCGCACAAACATATATGTTAAGATGTGCTGAAAATTTGAAAACCCACTTTCACGGAAACTAATTTTATAATCATTTGCACACATTTTCTCTGCATAATCCCTATATATTATGAAAGCTGATTCAATTACCTATCTTTTCTCTTTTTACTTCATCTTCAAATAAGTTAGGGAAGTACCCCTAATTGTCACCTAAAATCAAAGTTTTCCGTTTATTCTAGTATTATGTGGCATCTAAAGTGTCCTTAAAGGAGTCCATGATTGTGCATCAGCCCATAGCAGATATATCTATTCTAATGAATGAGTCATTAGGCCAATAATTTAAAACTTCTAGGTCAACTAGTAAAGGAAACACTTCTTTAACTTGACCAGAATTTTGAATAAAGTTTCATGGCATAGTTTTAAACATAATTATCATTTATAAAACCCATTGGGTGATATGATATGGGGATTCCATATACATCCATAAAGAGGTTCATATCGGTCCTATAATCACATCATCCTACTAACATAACAATTTGATCAACAACTTATGCACATGCAAGATAAATTTAACCAATTATTTACTTATAAACCAAACATAAAAACCAAGGGAAAATGTGACATGCTAGAGCCATATACAGCCATATGACTATATATTATCTTATTTCCTAAATCAGCATAAAGTAAACATATCAAATTACATATTACTAGTTCAAGGAATTGCATACCTTCCTGGAGGTTGTCTAACCAACACCAAGTTAGAAACATTATGATCATTTAATTTCATTAAGAAATAAAAGCATAAAAGCATCCTCCGTGACATATCTCAGTAATCATACATAAAATATTAAAATATCATGAATACTTATCTGATAGGCGCAACTCGCAACAACATGACAATTTCCCTCATAGCTGTAGGTCTCTAATTGGCATATGGTTTCCTGCCGAAAGGCCACCATTGAGATGAGGTCTTGGAATCTCACACTAGAAGGTCTCTTCTATGATGGAAACTAATGAATGACATAGGATATATCTCCTCCTTAAGGAAATATGAATGACTCTAACCCCTCTTCCTAAGGATTGTTCCCCTCTCACAGAAGACAAGATCATAATCAAGCACTTCCTTTCTTGGGATTGTCCCCTATCCTAGAAAGGAAAGTAGTGGCTAGTGTGGTCTC
This sequence comes from Pseudotsuga menziesii, assembly GCA_001517045.1. Lineage (NCBI taxonomy): Eukaryota > Viridiplantae > Streptophyta > Pinopsida > Pinales > Pinaceae > Pseudotsuga > Pseudotsuga menziesii. Next base: position 683,237 of record LPNX010519530.1, read on the forward strand.
ATTCTGGTGATTTCGCCCCTCTCTCAGAGCACCATTTACCACAAAACTATAGCTCACTTGTCAAAATTGTCCCCCTCTCCTACAAGATGAGCGCAATTCCTATATACCTGTCTAGGATTGTTGCCCTCTCCCTCAAGTCATAGTGAATCCAGATGAGATATCCACACAGAATCCCCCTATCTTATTGGATAATCTCGGTGAAGCTGCTGTTGGTTTGATTTGCTTGACTTTCCAATGATTTTTGAAGGCAAATACTAGCGATAATCAAGGATATGTAAATTTATTTTATTTAATAAAATTGGCCATTCCGAAAAGCGAGCGAATCACAACAAAAATAAAATCTTTCAACCGGGCTAATGAAATTATGGGTTATGTCACGTACCTATATGGTCGTAATAATACGGTTAAAGTCAAGCAAACAACGAGCGTCAAACACACAAATTGCGAACATTATTTATTCTGTCATTTTCTACAGCGAATAGATGCTGTCCGTCTTGTAGTTTGTAGTTGTTAGTCTTGGCGAAAAATACTCTACATGCTGTAGAGCATTAAATGCTATGGTGGTTGCACTGTCCGCCGTTGGATCTTACTTTGGAAAGGATCCGATGGTGGACAGTGCGACCGCCGTTGCATGTAGAGTATTTGTTGCCGTTAGTCTTCATCCATATTGCGTAAACTGCTGATGCGAAAGTGTTGTTACTCGTATGCAGTACAAAGATTATCATCAATATTCGATTTCCATATTTTAAATTAATCGACAATTCGAACTTTCAACCTTCAATATTTAAATAACCGGCACAAATTTTTCAAGATTTAAATACCGGGCACAACTTTTTGACGTTTGACCTGTTAAAAAGCTTTATTCCGGCTTTAAAGATGGTTCAGAGATTCTCAATTTTTAATAATTAGAAAAATTAAATTTCAATTTCGAGTATATAACTATTTCATTATTAAATATAACTAAATTAATTATTAGCTTAAATTTAACTCTAATCACTATTTTTAATTGAACTGTAATTATTTTTTATGAAGGTTTTTATTTGAAATTTTGGATGTTTTTTTCATCTACCAACTAGGATGAGACAAGTGTACTGTACTGTCCATATTGATTCTAATAACTGGTAGCTAGATGATGAATGGATAATTGGTAGCAATGCATGGATAACTCATAGTTGATGAATAAATGGATAACAGGAAGAATGTCCATCATAACATGTAGCTAGGCATGGATAACTCACAATTAAACCGGAAGATAATGAAGAATTAAAATAAATCCAAATTGTCTTCCATTTCATAACTATTTCTTAACCATTCCAAATTGTCTTTAGTTCCATAACTATTTATTAACCATTTGATCCAACCACAAACTATGTGGATGTGTTAGTTAATGATATATTAACTTTTGACATTTTGACATTGTTATATTAGAAAACTATTGAATCAATTTTTAAATTAATTCCAATAATTCTACAGCTAAACTATTAATTTAACTTCAATTCTAAAGGCATTTCCCAATGTAATCACTGTTATATTGGAAAACTGTTGAATCAATTATTAAATTAATTCCAATAATTCTATAGCTAAACTATGAGCTTAACTTCAATTGTAAAGGCATTTCCCATGCAAGAATGGAAAAAAAAATGGAAAATGATAAAAATTCAATCATAATGGATTGATTGAAGGAATCAATGATGGATTGATGACGCTGCTTAACGAGGATATCCCTCCTCGAGCCATTACGGCCAGACTGAAGGCATTATTCGCTCTGTGTACCGTGCTTAAAAATAGAGCCAAAATTACCGAAGCAGGTGCCGTTCGTTGATNTATACCTCCTCGAGCCATTACGGCCAGACTGAAGGCATTATTCGCTCTGTGTACCGTGCTTAAAAATAGAGCCAAAATTACCGAAGCAGGTGCCGTTCGTTGATTGATAAAGCAATCGTTGGCGATTTTGAAAGGCGTTTGCCATCGTTGGCCATGCCCTAGCGTTACGTAGTACTGTTAGAAGCTTGCTGGCGGTTTCTGATAATGCAACTTAATTTATCTTTTGGTTAATATTAAGTAAAACACATGTATTAGTTTATATATCTACTTTTCTATAACTTCAAGTCATTACATTAAAATAGAGTTCCCTTTCATCTTTATAAGCAAAACAACTGTCATCATACTCTACATTGGTCAATGATGACATTCATATACAATCATCTAATATTATAATCTCACTTGTCTCTTTCATTCTTGATTAAAAATAACATGATATATGCATCTTTAATAAGTAAACTTGACTGATTGAATATTAATAACACATGAAGTATAAAACATTTATTTGGGTATTTATATATTTGTGGAGCTAAGAGTTATGGAAGATTTGACTTGAACTTTCCTCCCAATTATCTAGTTTTATGACCCAGGTATGTGTTCTAGCAGAAAAGCCACCATTGAGCTGGCATGAATCTACTAAGGTGAGAAAACATAAAAAGATTCTTGGCATTTTTCTTTTCGAATCCATTTTTTTTATGTTGATGAAGAAGGGAGGATGGGAACCAAAAAGAGAGCAAAGCTTGGTATATTATTTGGAGTGATGATACAGGAAGACATCCTAGAGGAGGTTCATTTTTCAATAAGGTGAGAGGGCCAATGCACCATGGCCATTTTTGTTTTACAATTCTCTCTCTCAGTGTTTATAATTATATATTTCAAAGTAAGTAATTTGTTAAGGTCACACAATTTATGACATTTCATAGTTGAAGAAGATCCGAGATATCTATATTCATTTAAGGTTTTGACTGAGTTCCAATAAAAAAAAAGGAAAGTTGTTTCTTTATGTCACTATGAAAAGCATATATAGGGTAATATAAATTCATATTTAAATTAGAGTATTTATTGTATAACTGGATAGGTATTAAGATGGTAGTAAAATTTTGAATTATGTTAATATGTAATTAAATTTGTAAAAGTTACTATTTGTATTTCATGTCTTATTATCTAAAGTGAAGTGCATTTTTTAACTTCAATTTTTTGAAGATGAATATACATATGTATTTATAAAAATTTAATTAATTAATTAAGGAGTAAGTATATTTTCCCTTTTTAGTTTTGTTTGATAAAGTTTTGATATAGTTGTGTTTGACGAGGTTTGATAAGTTTGATTTTATCACCTTCTAGTTGTGTTTGACCAAGTTTGACTTTATTACCTTTTAAGTGTGTTTGATAGAGTTTGTTATGTATTGTTATAATTGTGTTTGATAAGGTTTGATAAATATTGATTTAGTTGTATTTGATAAGATTTGATGATTCTTGATTTGATAAACTTTGACATAAACGTTAACAAATAAAAAAAAACCATAAAAATTTAATAATAAAAAATTCATAATATTTATAATTAAATATTAATATTTTTTCACAACTTTTTTAATCACATAAAATTTTTACAACATTAAATATAATAATTGGAAAGTTTTTTAAGAAAAATAAAATAAATTTAAATATAGTAATTTATTGTGCTCTTGGGTTGTTTTTATGATCATGTTTATGGTGTTTTAATTGAATGGGTTTATTATTTCTCTTTGGTTTATGATAACTAATATTAAATAACATAGATTCTTACATAACGAAGAGGGTGTTTATTAGAAAAATGATAATGTAAGACTCTTATTTGAGTATAAAGACTTTGCGGAGAACAGACTTGGGCGAATTCTGTTTTCCGTTGTTTTTCTTCTGCAACTTGTGGGATGCGGGATGCGGAATGTGGCTTCGTAGATTCCTTCCGCAACTCTCTTTTCTGCAATGGTCTAATTCCGCATGCAGGATGCGGGATCACAATTTCTATTTTTCGATTCTGCAAACTCAGGCTTTCTGCACCGTTGATTTTGCGGGTTGATTCTTAGCCGTTAATTTGTTCCTAGATGCGGAACAAGTTGGCACCGTCGGTTTTTTTGGTCGTGCTCTCTTTCTCTAGTGAACGAGAGGGGATGCGATAGTGTGGTATTAGAACATGAATGTTGAGGAGTGTTTCACGACCATGCCCAGTGATTCAAAGAATAACAAAGGTTTTTTAAGAAATTTTAATTCCACATGATAATTGAGACATGGGTACATGACAGAGTGGGCATGATTATGATCTCGTACTTTATCAATTGGTAGAGAAAGATAAGTCCATTTAAAAATTGCAATATTTAAATCATGACCTTGTACAAGAAGCAAGTTATTTGAAAAATACTAATGTGCATTATAAGAATAAATTAGCAAATTGCAACTTTTCACTTCTACTTTGTGAGAAGAATGATTGAGTATAGTTATTTTAAAAGTACTAATGTGCATTATAAGAATAAATTAGCAAATTGCAACTTTTCACTTCTACTTTGTGAGAAGAATGATTGAGTAAAGTTATTTTAAAAGTACTAATGTGCATTATAAGAATAAATTAGCAAATTGCAACTTTTCACTTCTACTTTGTGAGAAGAATGATTGAGTATAGTTATTTTAAAATTACTAATGTGCATTATAAGAATAAATTAGCAAATTGCAACTTTTCACTTCTACTTTGTGAGAAGAATGATTGAGTAAAGTTATTTTAAAAGTACTAATGTGCATTATAAGAATAAATTAGCAAATTGCAACTTTTCACTTCTACTTTGTGAGAAGAATGATTGAGTTATTAAGAGTTGGATGCATCGTATTAATGAGCTCGTAGAAAATAATGCTCGTGACATTCAAAAACTCCTGGATGAATCAAAGGAGAAGGAATAAATACTTGACTATTTGGATGAAAACGTTCGCCACTTCCAAGGCCAAATGCTATTTTTGATTTATGCAACTATTCTTGCCCCACTACCCTTGAATGATCTTTTCTTTACATGGGTAAAATTCTAAAATACAGAAGAGGGAATTTTATTAGTATAAAAAAGCATTCATTCTTATATTTGATGCATAAGTCTAATTATGAAAATTGAATAGCATTGCATCAAAACAAAATTCCTTCGTAGTGCAAAAACATAATTAATTTCAAACAGAATGAGTCTATCAATGAAGTTCGATCGACTACTTCTAGATCCTCCAACAAGAAATCGTCATCATATTCAAGTTTCTTAAAATCCATGCAAGTGCAAATGATGCTCAATACCACCACAATGACAAAATAATGAATAAGTAATCTTTAGTCAAATATAGCAAAATAGTAGTCAGCAAGATCATATTTGATAGAACATCTGTATGAACGTAACTCTTATTCACCACCACAAGGGGCTACCTCCTTAGTAATAATTAAAGGATAACTATAAAAACTCAATATACCTTAAGGGAACCCATATTATGCAAGGTTAACCATTATTATCTCAGATTTTAATTTTTTTTAAAATTTTTACTACATGGATTCCATCTGAATGATGCCGAAAAAAAGGTGAAATCATCAAAAAATTATTCTACCTGAAAAATGTCCACAACCCTAGAAGCACAACAATGAGGAACAACAACATCAAGTGGGATAAGAGGCTAAGGAATATGTTAATTTCTATTAGTTATATGTTGTGATTTGATTAATGAGAAGACACTTAATAGATTTAGACTTTTTTGAACTTTTCTCAAGATTTATGCCATTAAATTAAGGTTTAAAACTAATCTAATAAAAGGGGACGCTACATGTTAAAAAATAAAATTGGATATCTACCTAGGTTTATCAAGGTTCATGAAGCTTCCATGAATAGTTGAAGAGAATATTTCTCTTTCACTTTCACTTCACAGTATGAAGAGAACCCCATAAATATATTGTCGGGCCTACAAATTTCAAATGTGAGGTGACTGAATCATTACCATGAAGACAAACTATTCCATCTTTCCTTCAAGAACAAAAAATGCAATGCTTCTTCCTAGCACCCCAACCCTAAGAATAAAAATAAAAGGGGAGACAGGGTCCCCTTCCCAAATTCCTATAGAAGGGTAAAAAGGCGGTGAGGGGGGTCCATTTATAAGAATGGAAAAGAAAGTTGATGATGCTAGTGAGAGAATACAACTTGTCCATCTTTCTGAGAGTCCAAAAGCAAGGAGGACATGCTTCATATAATGCCAACTGATTTTTTCAAAGGTTTTGGACATATCCATCTTTAGCATCATGCCTAAATTTTTGGTGGATTTGAAGGAGCGAATAGTTTCATGGGCCAATATTATACCATCAAGAATTTGTTGGCCTTCTATGTAACCCATTTCCTTGGAGGATATGAGATTAGAGAGAAGAGGTTTTGTACTATTGCATGTAACACACCCAACCTAGGTTGCAGGTAAAGAAGGGTGCATGGGATCTCTTCATGTAGTGAAGGATAATTCTTTATCTTAGCATAGCACATATATCTATTCGAATGAATTAGTCATTAGGCCAATAATTTAAAACTTCTAGGTCAACTAGTAAAGCGAACACTTCTCTAACTTGACCAGAATTTTGTCTAAAGTTTCATGGCATAGTTTTAAACATAATTATCATTTATAAAACCAATTGGGTGATATGATATGGGGCTTCCATATACATCCATACAGAGATCCATATCAGTCCCATTATCACATCGTCCTACTAACATAACAATTTGATCAACAACTTTTGCACTAACATCTTATACACATGCAAGATAAATTTAACCAATTATTTACTTATAAACCAAACATGAAACCCATGGGAAAGTATGACATGTTACAGCCATATACGGCCATATGACTGTCTATTATCATATTTCCTAAATCAACATAACTTAAACATATCGAATTACATATTGCTAGTTCAAGGAATTACATACCTTCCTAGAGGTTGTCTAACCAACACCAAGTTAGTAACATTATGAGAATTTTATTTCATTATGAAATATGGGCATAAAAGTATCCTTCATGACATATTCAGTAATCATACATAAAATATTAAAATATCATGAATACTTATCTTGGTAGGCACAACTGGTAACAACATGACAATTTCCCTCTTAGCCGTAGGCCTCTAATTGGCACATGTTTTCCTGCTGGAAGGCCACCATCGAGATGAGGTCTTGGAATATCACACTAGAAGGTCTCTTCTATGATGGACACTAATGAATGGCATAGGATATCTCTCCTCCTTAAGGAAATATGAATGAATTCTAACCCATATTCCTTAGGGTTGTCCTCCTCTCCCAGAAGACAAGATCAGAATCAAGTACTTCCTTTCTTGGGATTGTCCCATATCCTAGAAAGGAAAGTAGTGGCTAGTGTGGTCTCATTCTTGTGATTCCCCCCCTCTCCCAAAGCACCACTTACCACTAAAATATACTTCACTTGTCAGAATTGTTCCCCTCTCCTACAAGATGAGTGCAATGCCTATATACCTGTCTGGGATTGTCGCTCTCTCCCTCAAGTTATAGTGCATCCAAATGAGATATTCACACATAATTCCCCCCTCTCTTATTGGATAATCTCGGTGAAGCTACTCCTTTACCCTTCACAACACTTCTGACCTCCAATGTCAAATCACAAACTTGAATCTCTACAAGAGAATTTGAAATAAAGGCTTAGATATGTTTCTAGGATTGCCCCCCTGTCCCTCAATTTCTATCACATCAAGCTGAGATACCCACACAAAATTCACCCCCTCACTTGTTGGATAAATCGGTGAAGCTACTCCTTCACCCTTCACAGCACTTTCGACCTCCTTGGTCATATCACAAACTTGAATCTCTACTAGAGCATTCAAAACAAAGGAGAATAACTCTCCCAATCACCACAATCGAATCCCTACTAGGGAATTTGAATCACATGGAAAATTATACCACAAGACCGCCCTTTAGACCCCTACTAGGGCATCCAAATCAACTAGAGAATTAGTCTCCAAGACTAACAAAATTGATCACCTAATCCTCCTAGATATGCAAGCAAAAACCAATGCAATAATGTGTAAGAATGATGTCCAAAACTCCCTTTGGCATTCACACCCTAGTTAGAGCTCTGCATTGCTATGCTCCTAGACATTCAAAACAATGAATGACCAACCTATAGAGGAATTCAAATCCCTTTTCCTAATTCATATTGCTACCAAGAGATGGACTCCATACCATTGAGAAGCCACTCTAATTCACAGAGGCTTCTCCAACACACTGATTGACTCATTCAAGTTCTCAACCAAGTAACTTGAATCCAATGAGACTAACTCTAGAACACTATCAAAGAAACTCTCATTCCATGACTAATTCGAATTCCTCAAATTTGGCTTAATCCCACCCTAAGTGACAATAAATTAATCATAATTTAATCCACATGCATGAAGGTAGCTTGAATTACACCCACTAACTTGAATTTCCTTGAAAACACCTCCATTCACTTAGGATAATTGACTTAAGATAATTTACCCTCCATGCATGTAGGTATCTTGAATTACACCCACTAACTTGAATTTCCTTAAAAACACCTCCATTCACTTAGGATAATTCAAATTGACAAATAATTACTCAATTTAACTAAAGATGACTTAGTTTTAACATAGGATACATAACTCTAACTAGCTAACAGTACTCCAAGTACTCCAATTCACTAGTGTAACTAGAGATTAACTCAATATTAACATACAATAACTCAATTAAACTCAATTTAAATAAAATTATCTGACATTAACTCAAATTAACTGAAATTCGTTGACAATAACTCAATTTAAGTGAATAAACACTCCAATTAGAGTGGAGTTACAAGAATTAGGTGCATGTCTGACCATAACTATCCAAATAGGTGCATATCTCATGTGTGAAGTGGAAGAAGGCCGCACCAACAACTAGATTAGAAATATTCTTAAGTAGGGGGTGCATTTATTACATACATATGCATGCAAGACATTAATTATGAACGTTATCATCCCCATTGTCCAAAATTAATAGAATTAGAAAGGATAGAGTAATGTTATGGGGAGATACAACTCCTAACCCCAACTCCTTCTCATATGAAATTCCAAGACCTTCAACATTGTTATTGTCATGTTGTGCCAATAATAATAATAATAACATAATTTCAACATTAAATATAAAAATATCCATGGTTCATGGTTAAGGAACCTAGTTCCACCATAAAGGAAAATAACCAAAATCATAGGTATCTAATACTTACCTTTGGGATATTACATTGCCAATGGCTTTGGGTATTATTTTATAAATGAAATTGGATAAAAGATTTTGGACATGCTTAATGGGATCATTTGCTCTCTTTTTTAGGGATAAGTGCTAAGAAGGTGGAATTAAGAGCTACAAGGAAACCTGATTGTTTTCTCAATTCCTCAACAATGGCCCAAACATATATTTTGATCATAAACTAGAATGAATGGAAGAAGTAAGTGGTGAAGCCATTTGACCAAAAATATTTCCCAATCTACTTTCAGGAACTCGCACAAAAATGATACCCAAAAGTGTTGCAAAAGGTGTGCATAAGTACTAAGACACGATCCTAAGACCCTGTGCGTACTAAAATTTGGAAAATACTAAACTACCACTTAAGCATCCATGTAGATAATAAAGCACACATGTACTTTTAATGTGCATGCATTAAAAGCATGCACACACTGCTAAGAAGGCATGTGTGCCTTTAAGAATGCACATGTGCCTTTAAGAGCACACACATTCCTTTAAGAATGTGCACATGCCTTTAAGAACGCATGTGTGTCTTTAAGAACACGCATGCAATTTTAAGAATGTGCATGCGCTTTTATTACATAAATAAACAAAATCAGTATTTTGGCCATAAGTTTTGATCTTGAACTCGTATTTTGATGTTCCTTATACCGTTCAAAAGGTATTTCCAAGAACTAAAACTTTGTAGTTATATCTTTTTAATTATTAAACATTGTTTGTTTCCCATTTTCAAAAAATCTAAATCTATGACTCTTTTGTCATGTTCCTCTCTTAGGCATAGTTAAGGGGGGGGNGGAGACCCATATCCACCAAAGCTTGGCCCCACTTACGACTTTGGCATTTTCAGGGTCTCTAAGGCCAAGACCTCCATGGTGTTTAGGAGTACAGACCGTTTCCCAGTTTACCAGAGCCCATTTTCAGTGTTCATGGGGACCACTCGAAAGAAAATTTCGTCGCAAGTTCTCGAGCTCTTTTAGGATGGCCTTTGGGGCCATTAATGTAGAGAAGATGTATGTCGACATAGCATGTAAGACTAATTTTACCAAAACCAGTCTACTTGTCAAGTTAAGGGGTCTCAAAGTCCAATTCGTCGGATGCTTTTTCAAGCTATCCAAGAGCTCTATCCAGGACCCCTTCTTAGCAGTCGAACTTATTAAACCCCTAGATATTTGGATGGAAGGGAGCTCTCCTTAAACCCCAGGATCCGACATATGTTCCGTTTAGAGATCCTGGGTGTGTTAAAGAAGAAGACTTGGGACTTCTACTCATTGGTTTCCAAACCCGATGCTTTTCCAAAACCATATAGGAATTGTTTGAACTGCCTAGCCTCTTGAATGGATGGGTATCCCATCAGCATGATGTCATCAACAAACTATTGGTGCGTTTGTTTTCTTGCCAAGGGGGTTAAGCTACCCCCTCTGATGGAATTATTATCTCTTAAAGCCACGATTGATGTACACAGACCTTCCCCCATGAGAATGAACAAGTTCGGGGACAAGGGATCTCCCTGTCTTATTCCTCTCGAGGGTTTAATGATTCCCAAAGGCACTCCATTCAAAAGGATAGAGAAGAAAGTAGAATACACTAAATTCATAATGCAGTTAATCCATTACGTCTTAAATCCAAAATATTCTAACATTTTGTAGATGAAATGCCAATTAAGTTTGTCATAAGCTTTAGCAATGTCTAATTTCACCATCATACCTGGAAGGTGCCTGACTTTGATAGAATGCAGCATTTGATGGACCAAAATAATTCCATCTGTTAAGGCTTCCTTCCTTCCACGAAACTTGATTGTTTGGGTGAGATTAGGCCCGACAGGATGGGCTTTAGGTGGTTTTCTATTACCTTCATGACAATTTTGTAGATGACGTTACAAAGGATTACGGGTATGAATTTGTCAAGGGAATCAACACCTTCACTTTCTGGGATTAGAGTGAGAAAGGTAGCATTGAAGGCCGGTAGGATTCTCTTGGAAACCCTGGAATCCTAAACTATCCTCCACACTTCCATCTTGACTATTTCCCAAAAATGGTGGAAGAAATTTCTCGTGAAACCATATGGGCCTGAGGCAATCCCTTCTTTCATTTGAAAAACCCCTTCCTCCACTCATTGAGGGTTATAGGATTCATCAAAAGATCATTTTGCTCATTAGTAACCAGGGAAGGGACGATTCTTGTGATCTTCTCACCCGCCTATCCTTCCTTGGTTCACACAAAATGTCAGTGAAGTGACAATTTAGAGTGGCCTCTATTTCTTCCCTAGTTTCCACTCGTTCTCCCCTTACATTCTTGATTGCAAAAATCTTATTTTGAATTCCATGTTGAATGACCGAGTGCTAGAAAATTTTTGTGTTTCTTTCGCCCTCCTTTAACCATCGATTTCGGGATTTCTTTCTCCATAGGATTTCCTCCTATTTTTCCCTTTCTGCTATCTTGGAATAGAGGCTTAGTTCCTCCATTTTAAAGTCAAGGGAATATCCTTGATTTGTCCCAATGGAATCGACCTCCTTCGAGCAATCTTCTAGAATCCTTTTGTCTCAAAAGATATCACTGAATTCTTCCTTATTCCACTTTTTAATCTTGGATTTCATGCCCTTCACTTTATGCTGGAATTTGTACATGCTTGGTTCGTCTCCTTCACTCAGCTCTTCCCACCACGACCTGATTTTCTCCTCAAAACCCGGGTGTTCCAACCAAAACTATTCAAACCTGTATGGTTTTTTGAATTGAGAACCCAATCCACTCCACATTAACTCAATTGGCCAATGATCTGAACCCATACTAGGGAGCGTTGCACCATGGATCTTGCTCGCGAGATCTATAATAGATTTAGCAACCAAAAAACGATCCAGTCTGGATGTTATATGTCTATCCCCCATTCGTTTATTATTCCAGGTGAACCACCCTTCCCCGGGAATGACATCCATGAGGCCCAAAGCATCAATGGTGTCTCTGAAGGTTTCACATTCTTCCTCTAGCCTACATCTTCCACCCATTTTTCCTCCAAGGAGGTGATGAGATTGAAATCTCCTCCCACCACCAAGTGGTCTTGACCATTCCCTCCCTAAGTCTTTGGAGATATTGGAGGAAGACCCTCTTTTCCCCAACATTATGGGGTCCATAGACACTCGTTACAACCCCTGTAATTGAAAACCCTACAACTTTGAAGTCTGCAGATAGGGTACACCTAGTCCCTTTGAACCCTTCAAGACTTACCCAGGGAGGATTTGAAAGTATTCCTAAGCCTCTTGTGTACCCTCTTGTATCTATTCCGATCCCTTCACTGCACCTCCATATTTTCTTGCTCAAGTCCTGTATTTAAGTCGCCAGACATTGTCTCTTTCAGAAAGACTATAGCCAGATTTGTCCTCTTGATATTTTTTCCTAGTATCTTGATTTTCCGTGGGCTGAGTACTGACCTGACTCTATCGATTGTCTGCCTATTTCTGCAACACTATTTTTTTTTCTTCCTTCATGTCTCCTTAGATGGCCCTTTAGATTTTCATTTCGTTTCCTTGTGAGACCCTAATCTTATCCCATGTTTGTTGGCAGAACGTAATTTGAGGATAACTTCTTTTAACAGGATCACTTGTTCCTATGGGACATATCCTTTCCCTCTATCTGCACAATCCTTTTCAATCCCCTTTAGATCTAAATCACCTATAGCCATGTCCTCGACTTAGTCACCTGTTTCGGGCTCAGTCCCTTCTCGCACATTTTCTCCCCGGGTTTCCTTCTCCATATGAGTAACAAGTTTGGGGGTTTCTATTGGGGATGATGATCCTTGTTTTCCCATAGGTCGATTTTCCAGGGTTTCCTCCTCACAGTTTTCCAAAGCCTCGAACGTGTTTGAGACAACTATCTTTTTGTGCACTTTGTGGTTGTCTTGCTTTTGGCTCCCTCTTTTCCTTGATGAGACTCGTGTAAAACCCTGCTCCTTCTGCTCCTCATCTTTCCCTGGACTTGTCTTCGGATTGTTCATGGGACAATCCCTAAATAAATGGTTGTATTCATGACATCTTCGGCACCTAAATGAGATATGTTCATAGTATAGGGTTTGCACCCAATCTTCATCATCGCATGACATTCAAATTGCTTCAGGTAACTCTTTGGTTAAATCCATATAAACGCAGATCCTCACATAGGCTGTGTAACGTTGGATTCGTGTTTGTTCTGACGTTTTGATAAATTTTCCTAGACAATTCCGTAAGTCCAAAATTTCTAGATCCGAGTATTCACTTGGAAGAGAATACAACCTTATCCAAACTGGTGCAACTTTCATATCCTCCTTGTCTGGGCAAAACTTCTCCTTCCAGGGTCTCAAGAAAAGGCCCTCTGAGTAGAAGAAGTATGGCCCTCCATCCATAACTCTGTTCCTATCTTCCAACCTGATGAAAGACATAGTGAAGAACCCTTTAGAACCCAGATGGAGATCATAGCGACCTTTGGGTTTCTAGGTTGAATTGATCCACCAGACTAGGGCCTTTTCTGAGGGATGCATTCTCACAAACTTTCATATTAGTGCATGGTCTAGCATATACTGGATCCGTTCTTTTATCCTCGAGGATCTCATTGTCATGGACAAAATCAAAGCCACTTTCGTGATGCACTACCTTCGCTTCCTTACCATTGATCCCTTTGCCTGGTTCTGGGCCTGATCCAAATATATTTCGACATCCCCGATCTTCAATTCTGGGAAGCTAGAGAAGCTTGCCCGCCTCCCCCTTGCCCTCAGCCATGCTTCCTTTCTTTCGTCCGCCTCCGGAAAAACCCAACCAGTCCTTCGCCCTGTGTCGTTCGCACTCCGTCTTCGTCTGTCGTCCAAATCCAAAATTTACTACCTAGTTCAGCTAGTTAGTTATTCTGTCTTATTCAGACCTACCTGTCCTCTTTTCGTACCCCATCACACAGCACTTCAAAGTACATTCAATAATACAACTCTTCAATGCATTTAAATTCCCATGACGTGAAACTAAAACCTACCAATTCGGGTCACAGACCTCGGTCTCTTTGTTTGATTTGCTTGACTTTCCAATGATTTTTAAAGGCAAATGCTAGCGATAATCAAAGATATGTAAATTTATATTATTGAATAAAATTCGCACTTCGGTAAAGCCAGCAAATCATTACAAAATAAAATCTTTTAACCGGGCGAATGGAATTATTGGTTATTGCACGACCTTAGTCTTAAAGTCGAGCAAACAACGGCGTCAAACACACAAATTGCGAACATTATTGATTCTGTCGTTTTCTACAACGAATAGATGCTGTCCATCTTGTTAGTCTTCTTCTATATTGCGGAAACTGCTGATGCGAAATTGTTGTTAGTCTTTTTTCCATATTTTAAGTTATGTACATATTCTTATTTCTTAATAATAATTGGAAAAATTAAACTTTATTATTTAATTATTAGATATAATTATGACTTTAACTTAACTTTTGAATTAATTAATTTAATTTTCATCACTACTTTTAATTGAATTGTAATTAGGTTGATAGACTTTTTTTTATTTGAGATTTGGGGTGAACTAAGACCTATACTTTTTCATCTACCTAGGAGGATGACATAAGTGTACTGTAAATATTTATTTTATGAGAGTCTATTCAAAATTCTAAATAAACAATTATAAAGAAATGAATATAAAAAATAACTGGTAGCTAGCTGATAAATATATAATTTGAAATAAACAATTCTTGCCATGATTCTTTAATGTGTAATTAAAGTGAGAATACTTAATTTCTTACAACAATCTTACAATATTAATGTTTTCTTTTCTATTTCAGGATAGTTCACATCAATTTTGGTTTATGAAATTTCTAAAGAACAACATTGTGAGTTTTGAAATCCGTCCGATTTATTTATCTTAAATATTGATAATACTATAAATACTTAATAAAACATATTATTCTGATCATTCACCAAAATTTGAGTAGCATCATCACTGCTAGAATTTGACAATCAGAGATTATATATACGGGGTGACAATATGACAAATTTATTCAGTTCCTTAAATATATTAAAGGTAAGTATTCATTTATTTGATTATAATTATTTTTTATTTTTATATTACTAAAAATAATATTATAATTGGATTTACATTGTATATTAAGATCCGGTAATGTCCATGGGGAGATAAAATTAGGGACTTTGAAGGAATAGTTGGATTGCCCATTTTAATTGAAGTTGAATCATTTAATTAATTAATCATTTTTTTTTATAAATTTGTATAAACCATTTTGATAATTTTATCTAAAATTTTATTTATACATTATAGATGTTTTTAACTCATTTTTGAAAAAAACTTATAACTTTAACTTCATACTCAATTGTCATAAGTACCCACTTTAACGAGGGAATTTGAATTTATATATTAATCCTTTAAAATTATTCATGTAATTTATAAATATATATTATTTATTTACCAATTTATGAAAAATATAATTATATAATGTATTGACCTATTTCCTTATTTTTATTTTAGGAAATGTGGTTTAATTTTGTTTTAATTTAACCAAATCAAATATATTGACTTTAAAGTTAGCCTCTGGATTAATAAAAAACTTCTTAACTTTTATATTACAGCATAGTCTTCATCTTTGTAAAGCATAGTTAATTTATAATTGAAAATTTTATATGTCATACTTTTAAGAGCATACAAATGATTTATAGTATCAAATCAATCTTTAAAAAATAAACAAAATTTTTAGCCATCATTCCTAGCTAGTAACACACAAAAACGTAATGACACCTACAAAGAAAAACACCTTTATAATTAAACAAATGTATTTATCTATGAATTCAAAGAGAAAACTACTTTTTTTTAGAAACACGACTACCTCCATATCTTGACATAACTCATCTTTTCTAAAAAGCCAGAAATAAAGAGTTATCTCAGTCATAAACTCGACTTCCTGAGCTTAAAAAACATGTACGTTCGGTTCATCCAACGAACCAACAGCGAAGTCAACCATTGAATTCGATGTTGGTCCGTTGGATGGACCTAACGTACATGTTTGTTAAGGATGGCCAATGCCCCATGGCCATTTTTGTTTTACAATTCTCTCTCGCTATTTACAATTTATATATCTCAGCGTACTAAGATGGACGAAATCTTTATTATAGCCCAGTCTCTAGTTTACGTTGACTTGTGTATAATGGAAACTCTTTAGATATTTTTGTTTGATTTTTGTTAAAGAATTATAATCGTATTGAATCACTATTAATACTATATTAATTAGTTAGTTAGTTGAGTAGTTGAGTTGGTCACATTCCATAGAATTAGTGATTCATTGTATTATCTAACCCATGGTATTTAGCCATGGTTTGTTATGATGTAGTTCTATATATGTTGTTGCTTAATAATGAGAAGGAAATCAATATCCCATTGTTTCTACCGTCCTTTACTAGCTTTTCTATTCTTTAACATGGTATCACAGCATATGGCCTGATCCATTCCCTTTGTCTTGGGTAAGCCTTTTCACATAGTAGAAAGCACACTCACGGAGGTTGTGATCGAGACAAGAAGATTGTAGAAAATTGAAGAAAATCGAAGAATATCAATTCTTGATGATGGAGCTACTAAAAGCACTATGAGAATAAATTGAAGATGTAAGAAATCTCTTAACACCAGAAGCATTATGGCAAACATTTGATGGAGATGATTATGATGTATGGGCAGTCAAAGTAAGTAATTTGTTAAAGTCACACAATTTAAGGCATTTCATAGTTGAAGAAGATCCCAGAGATCCAAATTCATTTAAGGCTTTGACTGAGTTCAAAAAAGAAAGAAAGAAAGTTGTTGCCTTATGTCTCATACAAGACAATATAGACTATTCACTATTTTATTATATTGTAGAAGCTCATACTCCAGAAAGAGCATGGAATATAATGAAAGAAGTATTCAGTGATGAACCGATTGTAGAAGAAAGTGACTTTGCAAGTCACGCAAAGCACCAGGAATCCCACAGTGAAGTGGAAGACAACCAATAAGACTTTGTTTATGAGGTAGTCAATGATCATGTAATTCCAACGAAGGTTGTTGATCCAGTTGTTTTATATGATGACAATACACTTATTAATGTAGTAGTACCCAATGATGCAAGTGATAGCCTTTTTGAGCAAGGGACAATTGACAATAGCACAAAAGCTGCAACAACTGCTAAGAATGAGAAACAACCAGTTGATAGCAGCAAAAAAACAACAACAACATACAGTCCATCCCAAAACCAGAAAACCAGAAACATACAGTCCATCCCAAAACCAGAAAACCAGAAGTTTGAGGGAGATCTATGAGAAGACTCCCATTAGTGATGATAATCTACAATATGCTATGTTTTCTTCTTAGCCCACAATTTTTATAGAAGCAATGAAGGATGCACAGTGGGTACATGTGAATGAAGAATTTGATGAGAATGATGAAGTTGCTTCCATTGATGAGCAACACCAAGATGTGAATTCTCTCAAAGAAAAGATGAAATATATTCATATTTTTTCTCGCAAAAATTTTCACTGTGCAAGTAAAATAGATAGAAAGAAAAACCATGTTGAAAAATAAGAAGAAGAAGACTTTCACCATGTTCCAAAACCCGAAGAAGAACAATTAGTTAGCATCAAGATCCAGAAGATAAAGAAGAAGAAGTCCAAGTACACTTCAAGGAAGAAAGTGAAGCTGAAGCTTTTGAATGAAATGTAACCCTAGCTGAAACATAGACCAACATACATCTTTTTGCATTGATAGTGTTAAAAGTATTGTCCTAGCTGAAATTAAAAGGATGTCTTAAGAATTGTAATATCACTATATTTAAATCCTCTTATTTATATTATATATTTGGTTGAATACAATTTATAAAAAAAATAAAAATATTAACATTATTATACCTGCCTCAGCAGGTATATTGTAATCGATCACCTTTTGACTTTGGTTGAATTTACTATTAGCTGGTGTTTTTTGAGGCGGTTTTAAAAAATCAAAACCTGTTTTGCAAAGTATGACTTAGGGATTTGTAAAATATTTTTTTTAATTTTGTTAAAAAACTATTTTTGTCAACAGTTGATTGGTGGATAGAAGATGATGTCAGCCTTGGGATTGGTATCTGGATTTGAGTTGACATGTGTCCACATGACGTCATAATATTAAAATAAAAAAAATAAAAATTATAATAAAAATTATATCCATTGACGGAGAAAGGTTTGGCGTCGGTCACCACTAGCGATTGGCCATAGAGGAGAGTGTGGAGTCTTGTACCCACCGGAAGACGCACCAGATCGATGACGTTTGAATCATGACGAGACATAAATTCATAAAATAATAAATTACCTGCAAAAATCCTCTTGTGGCCGTAAAAATGTATTTGATGTCGGTCCAGCAACTGGAGAATTCTTGCCATGCATCCTATATGTCGTTTCTTTTTCAGCACCGGAGGATCTTCACTAGATATGATCTGGTTATATTTTCCAGACATTTTTCTTTCCATAGTCTCTTGAATCAAAGTTCTATTAACTAGTAAATTCGATTCAAAACTGATATATTTAGAACTTAGAAGAGTATGCGAGAATCATGGAGCAAAGCTTGAATACATCCCATCTCGAGAGCTAAAATTTTGGAGCTTTTACCAGTAATTTCAACATCCATTCGCGCTTTGAGGAACAGACTATGGTCGAACATTTGACACCGCTTCTGATCCAATGTGGTAATTGATCAGTGGCCGCCATTGTTAGCAGGGGTATTGCTTGAGAAAATTATAAGCTGAAACCCAAGGGCTAGAGGTTGAAGGAAAACTAAAATATTGTTGCGGGCAGAGCATTTTGAAGCTGCAGTCCGGACAGAGCAGCTCACGTACTCCACTCTGTGGCCAGTGGCTACGCAAAGCTGACACCAGGCATCGAGTTTCTACGAGACCACGTGAAAGCTTAGTTATGAGTAAAAAGACGTTGGAACCGAATACCAATTCCAATGGCCTCTCTTAGCATGGCGGTCTAAAATCGGCATTAAATTTTATTTCTCCCACAATTCCATGCCTTTTACGGAACGTTGCAGCCTGCACAACCTGCAGGCAATTTCATTATCAAGAAACCCAATCTCTGAAAGCCAGGAAGCGCATTTTCTGTGCTTATTACGGGCTAAAGCAACGAGAAAATGGCCTGAGTTACGTGGAAAACAAAGATATTACAGACATCGAGCATTTGAGAATGTGTACTTCGCTCACCGAATCCCCAAAAATGGCCGTATTAGCTTTATGATACCAATAACAACAGTGTTTATGCAGTTGGCTGCTATTCCTGTTACTGTGTTCATGGCTTTGCAGCTTGAAGCACATAGAAACAGAAGGCAGAGGAAGATGAAGGATTTGGCGATGGCAGAGCCCGGTAATAGTTATAAATTAGTGGTTGAAGGCCTGAGGAATTGCTTATGCTTTTTTGCTAAATGGTATCGTGACTGTGGTCCAGTTATAGATTGGTGGAATTTAACAAGGAGGTTTGATTCGTTTTTCAGCGAATATTGTATGTTTATCGCTTGGAATCCTTAAAAGTTAGAAGCAGATAACAACGCATTTTATATGGCCAGCTTTAAATCTCCGAATAGGATTGAAAGTAAGTAGAGAAAGTTGATAAATATAATAATAATTATTATTATTATTATTTATTGAGAAAGGATTGGATTTTTTAAGTTGTAATGGGTTGGTTTTGATTTATTTTGTTAAATGTAATTAAAAACAAAAATTCGGTATAAGGTCTTCTCATTTGTCATAATTCAATATTAACTATTCAAAACATTATTTTTTGTCAACATAAATCGATGACATATTTTTTTTTAACATTGTTTAATATATTATCATAAAAACTCATAACTACTAGAAATATAATGACAACCAAAGACAAACTCATGACAACCTCAATTTTACATTTGAGTAACCTGCATTGTGTTTGTGTTAATATCAAATTCGGAGGACTAAGGAATGATAAAATGTTTGACAACTTCTACCCCAAACACATATGCTAATTAACATGATCGTGCAATTCAATAATAAAACATCCCTTGAAAACACTTCTTTCAATGGCTATATGTTCAAGGGTGTTTTACACTTCTTTGAATAGCTATATGTTCAAGGGTGTTTTTATTTTTTTTACATGTGAGTTAAAGTTCAAATATTTATGTTATTTTTATTTCTAAAATCTTTTACTTTTCATTGGAGTCATAGGAACATTTTGAAATTTCATTCAAAGATATTATATTGGATAATAGTTTGACTTTTGTACACATAAGTGTATCATAATATTTTTTATGGGGCTTAGAATAAATGGTGAATGTATTCATTACTTTTTTCTTGTTTTATGTTAAGTTTCATGTTTTTTTCCCAACACGTAGATATATGCATGTTATTTGATAACAATAGTTTATTTTGAACTATATATAAATTATTCTTGGAAAATCCATTATTCAAAATATTTAACTAAAAAATATTTTTTTTCAATTTAAAATAATTAAATTTATTTTAAATTTAAATTATAAATTTATAATAAAATATAAATAAACTATTCTCACAACAATGAGATTAATTTATAGTCTTATAAGCTATTATTTCTCATTTCCTATTTATGCTAGCCTATAAAAAAAACTTGCATATTTGTATAACATTATAAATTTATAATAAAATATAAATAAACTATTCTCACAACAATGATATTAATTTATAGTTTTATAAGCTATTATTTCTCATTTCCTATTTATGCTAGTTTATAAGGAAACTTGCATATTTTTATAACATAAGTCAAGAATATTACTAGAAGTATGTAAGGAAGCTTGAATATGCTTGTTTTATGCTACATTGCAATAACCTATATCGTATTTAAATGGACATTTTTTAATTCATTTTTGTTTTAATTTCTTTCAAATTGTAATTATATTTGTTTTATCATATATTTTTATAGCAAAATTATCCTATTGCTATATATTTTCAATCTCTTCTTAAGAGGCAGGTACTAAGCAACTTTGTTGCTTATTCCACTTGTTATATATATATATATATATATAAACTATCAATGGGAAAACCGACTCTTTAACCTTTTTATCTATTTTATGTTGTGTAGATCGAATGCAAGAAGGTAACCTCAAAGGAGAAGTGATTTCTCTACTTGTTAACTATTGTGTGAGGTAAAGTGTACCAACTCCCTAACTCCCTGTTGATGTGCATATAAGAATAGCCATTTTATAGTTGACAAAGTTAATGTGCATGGACTAAAATTATCGTTGGAATTTGTATCTTTGATTATTCTCTCTAGGCTCAAACTAAATTCTTCTTAATGACATCTAATAACATACTCCTTTTATTTCATTCTTTTAGGAATGCAAATCCCTATTAAGACTTATCTTTCGTCTAAAAAGAACATAGAGTTATGAAGGACGTAGAATCATTAATGATTCTTTTTAAAGTAGTCAAAGTAAAATTTACTATAAAGTTCCATAATTTATAAATTAAATTTGGAGAAAAGATTTATCTCTTTTAACCAAAAAGGGTGAAAGTTCTATTAATATACCTATTTGGATAGGTGAAACTTAAATCATTTGTGTGTTATATATGAAAGCCAACTCTCTTTCATTTAAATTATTGGGTTGAACATTAATAGTTTGAGTCAAAACTCTTCAATGAACCTTGTCGAAAAAGGAAAATAAATTACAGTATTGTACAATTGTAATTTTTTTTGAAGAATAAAATAATAAAAATTTAACAATTCTTGGTGGGCCTAAACTTCAGTTGGGGTGAACCACGTACATTGGTGTCCCTCTCTTGTATTGTGTCTTAATTCTAAAATTTGACCAACTCTGTGATGCTAAAAGAATACTCATTTTTCTTTATTTGTACATAACAAATGGATTATGGATCATGTTACCTAAATATAAATGTTAAGTCTTTGCACACAAGAAGCATACAATTGTTTATGTTCAAGAAAAAACTTAAGCAATAATATAGTGTTATCAATAACGAATGATGGTTAACCGATGATAAACATCATGCATATGTGATAATTTTATCTTGAGCGACTAAGTTATTTGATGAGATATATTTGAAGTTAAAATGGTTGCCCATGGTGGCAATGCCATCAATGCATAGTTGGGTAAGTATAAATGAACGATTCATGTTGTTATAGTCAAACAATATAAATATTAAGTTGTAAGGATAATAAAAATGACTATGTTAATATTAAGGTGTATTTTCACCAATTAAATGTTATAAGTATTCAATATAAAATGTGAATGATCCTTGATATGAGCAGGAGGCTAAGCATTAACGTGAAGCCATTATGTATTATGTTACTTCAATATATTTAGATCCATTAAAGTGGAAAACTTTAAACATATTGATTGTGTATTTAGTGTAATGGTTTACGATAGATAAGGTGTAGATATACCCTTCGATGCTTAAAAAGGATCAACGTAATTATGTGACTAGAATCTAAGTGAATGCTGAATATATTATTTCGAAGTAATTGTTTGGTAAAAAGAAATATCCAAGGATCTCATAGAAAATTATAATATGGCCTAATACAATTAAAAGTATGAACGGTCTATAGTAAAAGCCATTAAAAATAATTCTAATTTTTGTTTTATGTATGAAATTATGGAAAACATTCTGACATTTTGAGTTTTTTAATTATAGTTAAAGACAAAAAAAAATTACCCCATTTCTTGAAATAACAAAGAGGAGTTTGGGTTGTTACAAATAGTATCAGAGTAGGTTCTCAATACTCGTAGCTAATGGACCCGCCTTCATACGAGTATGTTGTGAACCTTGTGAAGAATTAATTATTTAAATATGAGACTTTATGTTCACTTCTTGGCATGCATGTTATAGAAATGATATTGTTTTATTTGTTATGACCATCAAGGACATGAATTAGTTTGCTTAGAATAAAGTGATTGAATGCATGAAGCTAGATGCACAAACTCAAATACTAGTATATGAATGACTTGCCAAGCTTATGCTATAAGAGTACAAAGCATAGTGAGGTTAGCTATGATAAATGACTATTGGATATATGGTGTTAAAGATTATTGAATCTAGCTTAAAGAATTTAATGTGCAGTCAAGCTTGTACAACAAGTAAGGAAATAGTTATGCTCGGTGTACTACAAGAGCAACTCAATGAATAGTATATGTTAGTAGAGATAATTGGTACAGTAGTGTAAACATGACTTCGATTTCCTATAATACTATGTATGATAAGCACACAAGGATTGCGCATTCTATATAGTTTTGGTTTTTATAATTTTACATTTTGCTTAAAATTACATTGGTTAAAGAAAATATGATGTAAGTAACCCTTGTATATGTTGTTAGTGTAAAATACAAGTACACTTGGTGACAAGAGACTTCGCCAAATAGAAGTGAAGATAATGGAAAATCGTAAGGTAATTCAAGCTTATAAAAAAGTTAGACAATGAGTTTTGATTAGGACCCATGTCTGTGAAGTGACATTTCAGTGTAGTTACGACTAAGTTGTCAAAAAACAATATTGCATTGATATTATAAAAAGTACATCTTGTTGCATCAATATTTTATGAGCGTCCAAATAAGAATTTGTTCTTATATAGTTTACTTTATGAGATAATGATGTAACTTATTTCTAGAAAGAAGTTGTGAGCAAAGAATGCAGGTGTGCATGGTTGCAAGAAGCACCATGTAATGCCCCGGTTTTGACCCCGTTGCATTAGATGTATATGATGTATATATCATAAATGATCATGGTGTGGAGCTAAAGGCCAAGGCCCCACCATTGATCGGTTATGCTATGTTTTGGGATTTAAATTTTTCACTGATTGAATATCGGTGCATGCGGCATACGTTTTGGTTTATCATCATGTAAATATGAATCTATAATTAATTAAATGAACACAACCAGCTATGGTCGCGGCAACTAAATCGAATGGGGCATGATTTTCCCAAGGATAAGGATGTGGGGGGGATTTGTCAAACCTTGAGCCAAAGGGGGGGAAAAACCCATGTGTCATCTTCTTTTGTTTTATTCCAACTACCTCCATTTAATAATTTTTGCTGGCAGCTGGGAAAAGTTATGGCAGTTAATTGTTTTGGGAGTGGGGTGGCAGGACTGTCAGTCCATGCCTCCATGCACACTCCACCCATAGTTGACTTCTGAATGGAAAGGAAAAAACGCACTCTCTTCACCCCACGCCTGTGCTAAACACCCACGCTCTCCAAATTCGCGTCCTTGCCATTGTTGCTCATCTTCACACAGGGAATTGTTGCTGTTACTCACGCACGTCAAATTTCGTGTCCTCTCCGATGTTGCTGTTCACCCACGCGCCTAGGAAGGGCTGTTCATTCCTCACGGGGTCTGATTGTTTCTCTCACGCACAGGTATTTCTGGGTTTTACCCACGTGATTTTCTTCTGCGGATTGGTGGAAGGTGCAGCTGTGTCTTTGCCTCACGAGCTGAACTGTGGAATTGGCATTGATTGTTACTCATGCCCAGGTCAGAATTCTGTTAATTTCTTTTACCGCGTGGTCTGTGTAAGTCTCCCCGTGGCTTCATTGTCTTGAAGGGATTGCTGATTTTCCCTTGTTGTTCTTGGGTTGCTGTTGCATTTGGGAATTGTTGTAATTCGCTTGAGAGTTGTTTTGGCCACAATAGGGCCAAGAACGACTCAGGAAATCGTTTTCCCTGTTTAAGCTGTGATAGCTAAATGAGTTGCTTGAGTGCAATGGTTGGTCTTTGGACTGTATTGGGAGCAGGGATGTTGGCTTAGTCTTGCTTGATAAACCTGGTGGCTGGAACCACACAGACAGAGCTAGAGGGCTGGCCTTCTTCTCCATCACCCCTGAATAGCACTGGAAGGGAATGCAGGGCCTTAGGGACTGTGTAGCAGAGAAGGGACTGATTCCTTGTGTTGGGTGTGGATGGGTGTCTTAGAGGTCAGGCTAGTTCTGGTGTAGGTGTCCTTGGCTCTGTAATGAGCTCACCAGCTTAGTAATCTGCCTTCTCCAACTCCTTAATGGCCTGATAAACCCAACTCTGTTGTCTTGGCTGTGTGTTTTGTATATTCCTGGCTATGTGTAAGCCTGCTAGTTCCCTTATTCCTTGGAGAATCATGCCCAGCTCGGGGGTGGCAGCGCCGCTGAGAGATTAAGGAGCACACTGGCCTATGGTTGGGTAGAACGTTGCAGCAACGTAGCTGGTTGCGGATCGAGTTCATCATAAGATAAGTGATCTTGTGTATTTTACCTCTGCAATTCTATATTTACTGTTAATGAAAATGAAATGAACATGTTGAAAGAATGCTTGTTTGAATGCATGATGTTTCCGCTGTGTCTGATAGATAATTGCATCCACGCATGATAAATTCTAATATGTGCATATTTAAGTTCAATGCACATGTTTAAGTATTTTGTTTAGTAAATTTTATGCCTGTACATGTTCATGGGGCACTTAGCTCGGGTTGTTTAAGCCATGGAGATCACGTCCTCTTTGCCGGTCGGAGGCATGGGGACCTGACAGCATGGTATTAGAGCTCTGGGTTGCATCAATGGGCCTCTATGGGCCGAGAAGGAGCAACTGACAGAGGTGTATCTCATTCTGCCCAGCCGAACCAGTGGGAGACTGTGAAAATTTAAAATTTTGTTGAAATGTTGAGCAGTCGGAAGGACCAAAAGTAAAGCTTCCGCCGTTGCGGAAGGGTTGGAGAAGTAAAGCTCCGCCGTTGTGGAAGAGTTGGAGAAGTTGAAACTTCCGCCATTGCGGAAGAGTTAGAAGTCCTCCCATCCGCTGTTTCGGAAGCAGAAGCATTAAGGCTTCCGATCCAGAAAGACCACCGACAGCCGACGTGGTCGAAGAAAGACAATTTTTTTTGAAAATTTGTCTAAGTGTGGGAAATCGGAAGTGGGAGTGATCTCCTGTCCGCCGTTGTGGAAGGATTTGTGAAGTGAACTTCCGCTATTCGGAAGGGAGAGTGGTCCGTTGGTCCGCCGTTGCGGAAGTGAAATCGTTAAGGCTTCTGATCCAAAAGTCAGCCGATGCCCGACGTTGATATTTCTCCAAGTAAGAGCGGACGTCGGAAGAATTTGGCCTTTGGTGTGCCGCCGTTGCGGAAGTCAAAGCCATTTCGCTTCCGATGTGAAAGTCCGCCGACGTCCGACGTTCGAATTTTTCTAAGTGCCAAATCAGAAGAAGTTAAGGTTTGGCGAGCCGCCGTTGCGGAAGTCAAATCCATTTGGCTTCCGATGTGAAAGTCAGCTGACGTCCGACGTTCAAGTTGTTCGAATTGCCAAATCGGAAGAGAAAGTGTTCCGGGAGCCGATTCGGCGAAGGAAGAATGGAAGAGGAGCCGATTCGGCGGAAGGAAGAATGGAAAGGGAGCCGATTCTGCGGAAGGAAGAATGGTTCTGGGAGCCGATTCTACGGAAGGCAAAGTCATCCGACTTCCGATGTGGAAAGTCATCTGACTTTCGATGTGAAGGAAAGGAAAATTTTGATTTTTCCATGAGATTTCTCAGCCGATTTCGACTGTTTCCGAGGGATTCTTAAGCTGTTTTTCGGTGAATTTTCAGGGCTGAAAAAGAGAAATTGGCAGCGATCTAATGTGCTAGATTGCGCAAAAATCAATAATTTACAAGCCCCCTTGACCCCCGTCGTCCCCTTCAGACAGTCATTCCTTGAGGAAGAAAATTCTATGTTGGGAAAAATTGTTATTTTATGGTTATTCCCGGAAAAGGTAAGTGATTATGATTTATATCAATGATATGCGTCTAACAATTGTGTTATTAACACGTTTGCAGAATCATAGTCACCTTCAAGAGAAGTATTCCAGGTAGTGCAGTTTGGTAAGTAAGGGGTGGTTCAGTATGAGAACCCATGACGGATATGATGCTCGGGATTCTTATGAGCATGCCCGAGATGCCATGGGAGGAAATGTCCGTAATAGAAATGATGACATAGAGTCTAATGGAAGGAGATTCCAAGAGACACCGTCAGATGTTGCAGCCACTATGAGAAGCTTGATTAAGGCCCAGGAAGAGCAGCATCAGTTGAATGCTGCTATGTTGCAAAGTTTGACAGATTTGCAAAGGAAGATAGATTCTGGACGAGGTACAGCAAGACCAGAAGGCAGTAAGAGCAGTACTAGGAGAAGGATAAGGACTTCTAGTGGAACATCAGATTCTGAAGAATCCAGCGGGGATTCGAGCTTTTCCTCTCATAAAAGAAAAAGAAAGAGACACCATAGGGATCACACTCGTGATGAATTCAAGAAAGCTAAAACTCCTATGTTTGATGGTGAGGTAAAGACTGGACAAGAGGCTGAAGCTTGGCTTCTTGGTATAAAGAAGTACTTTCAAGTGCATGCCTATTCAGGAAACATGAAGGCAAGAGTTGCCATATTCAATCTGAATGGAAGAGCATCCATTTGGTGGGAACACTTCAAGCAAGTAAAGAGGATCAGTGAAAGGAGACTCAAGTGGAAACAGTTCAAGAAGTATTTTAAGCAGAAATACCTATCTGACAGGTATTATGATGACAAGATTAAGGAGTTCCATGAGCTGAGATTGGGACAGCAGACCATGGAAGAGTATGCTAATAAGTTTTTGGAGCTATTGAGGTATGTCCGGTACATCAGAGATGAAAAAGTAAAGGTCCATCATTTTCTAAGTGGACTGCCTTAGTCTTACAAAGATAGAATTGAGTTTTATGAACCTAGAACTCTTGAAGAAGCAATAAGAAAGGCTAAGTATTGCTATGAGCAAAGCAAAGGTAAGTCGGATTACCACAAGGCATGGAAGGACAAGAAGAACGAGAAGTTTGACCAAAGGAAGAAAGGTTTCAAACCTTCTAGCTTCAGGAATCAGCAAAAGCATCCATCTCAAGCTGCGAGTAAGCCAATTGGAGTGACTGGAGAAAAGCCTAAAGATCCACAATAGAATAGAGGACCGCTTCAATGTTGGAAATGTGGAGGACCGCACATGCGCAGAAATTGTCCACTCGAGAACGAGAGTGTAAGGCCAGCTTATAACATTCAAGAAGCAGAAACAGTGGGTCAAGTAGCAAGGGCAGTCCCTAGGATCTATGCAGCACTGGAGGACCGCCAGGCAGATCACCAGTCAGCTGTGGTTGAAGTAGCAGGTAAGATTGTTGAGCAATCTGTTTCTATTTTGATTGACCCTGGTTCTACTCACAGTTACATTACTCCTAGAGTAGTGGATATTTGTGCTTTTAAGAAAGTAAAGCATAGGATGTCTTGGTTAGTTCAGCTAGCCACTGGAATTAAGAGAAAAGTCAGCGAAGTGGTAGAGAAATGTCCATTGGTCATGAATGGACTAGTCACTTGTGTAGATCTGAATGTTCTACCGCTTGGTTCCTATGATGTTCTCATTGGAATGGATTGGTTAGAAGCTCACAGGGTGAAGCTTGATTGCTACAATAAGACTTTCGAATGCATGAATGAATAAGCGAACCTAGTAGTTGTGAAAGGTATTCCAAGGGTGATTTCAGTATGGCAGGTTTCACCAATGCAGTTAAAGAAGTTCTGTAGCAAGGGTTGCCAGTTGTATGCAGCTCAGATTTTGGAGGAGTCAAGAGATGAAACTCCTAGGCTGGAGGACTATCAGGTGTTACAAAAATTTAGGGATGTGTTTCCTGATGAGATTCCAGGGCTTCCTCCAAAGAGGGACATTGATTTCACTATTGAACTTGTGCCAGGAGCAGCACTAGTGTCCAAGGCACCCTACAGGATGAGTACACCGGATATGCTAGAATTGAAGATGCAACTGCAAGAGTTGTTGGAAAAGAAGTATATCCGCCCGAGTGTGTCTCCTTGGGGAGCACCAGTTCTGTTTGTAAAGAAGAAAGATGGCACACTCAGGTTATGCATTGATTACAGGCAGTTGAACAAGGTTACTGTGAAGAATAAATACCCTTTGCCTAGGATTGATGACCTCTTTGATCAAATGAGAGGAGCAAAGGTATTTTCCAAGATTGACTTGAGGTCTGGTTACCATCAGGTGAGAATCAAGGATGAAGACATTCATAAGACAGCCTTTAGGACAAGGTATGGACATTATGAGTTTGTAGTGGTACCATTTGGCCTCACAAATGAACCAGCTACATTTATGTGCCTTATGAATAGTGTCTTCAGCAAGTATTTGGACAAGTTTGTTCTTGTTTTCCTTGATGACATTCTTGTTTATTCTAAGAATGAGGTGGAGCATGAAGAGCATTTGAGATTGACGTTGCAAGTGCTCAGGGAACATCAGTTATATGAAAAACTGAGCAAGTGTGACTTCTATAGAGATAGAATTCAGTACTTGGGTCACATTATCTCAGAGGAGGGTATATCTGTGGACCCTGAAAAGATTGAAGCCATTATGAATTGGCCTACTCCAAGAAATGTGACAGATGTAAGATCTTTCATGGGACTTGCAGGATACTACAGGAGATTCATTGAGGGATTCTCCAAAGTTGCACATGCTATCACTTCTTTGCAAAAGAAGGGGATGAAGTTCGAATGGACATCGAGGTGTGAAGAAAGCTTCCAGCAATTAAAGAATATTCTCACCAGTGCACCAATATTGAAGGTTGCTGATCCAGGAAAGATTTTGTGGTGTGTACCAATGCATGTGGACAAGGGCTTGGAGGAGTCCTTATGCAGGACAACCACGTGATATGTTATGAGTCGAGAAAGCTAAAGGAACATGAGAAGAACTATGCCACTCATGATCTAGAGCTTGCAGCCATAGTACATGCTCTCAAGATGTGGAGACATTACTTGATGGGTACGAGATTTGAGCTCAGAACAGACCATTGTGGTCTGAAGTATCTGTTTGATCAGCCTACTCTGAATTCTAGGCAAGCAATATGGCTAGAGTTTTTATGTGAGTTTGATTTTGAAATCAAGCACATAAAGGGAAAAGAGAATAAGGTAGCTGATGCACTCAGCAGGAAGATGCAGGAAATGCATGTGGCATCTCTTAGTAATTGCCAATCAGATTTGAGGCAGCAGATTGTTAATCATGTTGCTGGAGATGAATTGTATGAATAGGTAAAAGACAAATTGCAGCAACAAAGTCTTGAGAAGAGGTATGAGGCATATAAATTGGAAGAAGATGGACTTCTCACTTTTAAAGGAAGAATTTATATTCCGAATGTAGTGAATTTGAGGAGAGTTGTCATGGATGAAATCCATCAAGCTCCATATTCTGGTCACCCTGGATATCAGAAGACAATTGCTACAGCCAGAAAGCAATACTTTTGGCCAGGTATGAAAAAGGACATGGCTGAGTACATTTCAAGGTGTATGAAATGTCAGTAGGTAAAGGTTGAGCATCAACATCCAGCAAGTTTGTTGCAGCCTTTTCCAGTTCCGGAATGGAAATGGGAAGTTATTTCCATGGATTTTATTACAGGATTGCCAATGACTTGGAGACAACATGATTCCATCATGGTTGTGGTGGACAAGTTGACAAAGGAAGCACATTTTATACTAGTTAAGTCTACGTATGAGGCTGGTGACATTGCAAAGATCTTCATGAAGGAGATATTCAAATTGCATGGATTGCCTAAGGCAATAGTCTCTGACCGAGATGTCAAGTTCACTTCCAACTTTTGGAAGGGGTTGTTTGCAGATTTGGGTACAAAGCTAAACTTCAGCACTGCATACCATCCTCAGAAAGATGGTCAAATCGAGAGAGTTAATTAGGTGCTTGAAGACATGCTTCGCATGTATGTAATGGACAAACCAACCAAGTGGGAAGATTACTTGCACTTGGTAGAGTTTGCTTATAACAATGGACATCAAGCATCCTTGGGGATGAGTCCGTATGAAGCTTTGTATGGAAGAAGGTGTAGGACACCAGTGACTTGGGACAATCCAGTGAACAGGATTGTGCTTGGACCAGAATCGCTCAGGAATATGGAGCAAGAGGTTGTAAAGATCAGGCAGAAGCTGAAGGCAACATAGGACAGGCAGAAAAGCTATGCGGATAAGCATAGGGTGAACAGGGAGTTTAGTGTTGGGAATCATGCTTACCTCAGAGTGAGGGCAAGGAAGAGTTCCTTGAAGCTTGGAAGTTGTGCCAAGTTGTCCCCGAGATATTGTGGGCCGTTTGAAGTGCTTGAAAGGATAGGGCCGGTTGCATATAGAATTGCATTTCCTGCTAGCACTAGAGCTCATAATGTTTTTCATGTTTCTTTACTTAAAAGATATGTACATGATCCTAACCATGTGATAAATTGGGATGTGATTTAGGTGGAACCCGAGGGAGAGTTTTGAATCAAGCCAATGCGCATCCTCGACAGGAAGGTCACCATGCTCCGAAACCGAGCCATAGGGCAGGTAAAGGTGCAATGGGAGCACTTCAGACCTGAAGAGGCTACATGGGAGCTGGAGGATGCCATGCGATTGGCACATCCATTTTTGTTCAATTCGACGGAACACTGAGGCAATACTAGTGTAGCATTTTGTTCAATTTTGTAAAGCACTGAGGACAGTGCTATTGAAGGGGGAGGGGAATGTAATGCTCTGGTTTTGACCCCGTTGCATTAGATGTATATGATGTATATATCATAAATGATCATGGTGTGGAGCTAAAGGACAAGGCCCCACCATTGATCGGTTATGCTATGTTTTGGGATTTAAATTTGTCACCGATTGAATATCGGGGCATGCGGCATACGGTTTGGGTTATCATCATGTAAATATGCATCTATAATTAATTAAATGAACACAACCAGCTATGGTCACGGCAACTAAATCGAATGGGGCATGATTTTCCCAAGGATAAGGATGTGGGGGGGATTTGTCAAACCTTGAGCCAAAGGAGGGGAAAAACCCATGTGTCATCTTCTTTTGTTTTATTCCAACTACCTCCATTTAATAATTTTTGCTGGCAGCTTGGAAAAGTTATGGCAGTTAATTGTTTTGGGAGTGGGGTGGCAGGACTATCAGTCCATGCCTCCACGCACACTCCACCCATAGTTGACTTCTGAATGGAAAGCAAAAAATGCACTCTCTTCACCCCACGCTTGTGCTGAACACCCACGCTCTCCAAATTCGCGTCCTTGCCATTGTTGCTCATCTTCACGGAGGGAATTGTTGCTCATCTTCACGGAGGGAATTGTTGCTGTTACTCACGCATGTCAAATTTCGCGTCCTCTCCGCTGTTGTTGTTCACCCACGCGCCCAGGAAGGGCTGTTCATTCCTCACGGGGTCTGATTGTTTCTCTCACGCATAGGAATTTCTAGGTTTTACCCAAGTGATTTTCTTCTGCGGATTGGTGGACGGTGCAGCTGTGTCTTTGCCTCACGAGATGAACTGTGGAATTGGCATTGATTGTTACTCATGCCTAGGTCAGAATTCTGTTAATTTCTTTTACCGCGTGGTTTGTGTAAGTCTCCCCGTGGCTTCATTGTCTTGAAGGGACTGCTGATTTTCCCCTATTGTTCTTGGGTTGCTGTTGCGTTTGGGAATTGTTGTAATTCACTTGAGAGTCGTTTTGGCCACAATAGGGCCAAGAACGACTCAGGAAATCGTTTTCCCTGTTTAAGCTGTGACAGCTAAATGAGTTTCCTGAGTGCAATGGTTGGTATTCAGACTGTATTGGGAGCAGGGATGTTGGCTTAGTCTTGCTTGATAAACCTGGTGGCTGGAACCACACAGACAGAGATAGAGGGCGGGCCTTCTTCTCCATCACCCCTGAATAGCACTGGAAGGGAATGCAGGGCCTGAGGGACTGTGTAGCAGAGAAGGGACTGATTCCTTGTGTTGGGTGTGGGTGGGTGTCTTAGAGGTCAGGCTAGTTCTGGTGTAGGTGTCCTTGGCTCTGTAATGAGCGCACCAGCTTAGCAATCTGCCTTCTCCAACTCCTTAATGGTCTGATAAACCCAACTCTGTTGGCTTGGCTATGTGTTTTGTATATTCCTGGCTATGTGTAAGCCTGCTAGTTCCCTTATTCCTTGGAGAATCATGCCCAGCTCGGGGGTGGCAGCGCTGCTGAGAGATTAAGGAGCACGCTGGCCTATGGTTGGGTGGAACGTTGCAGCGACGTAGCTGGTTGCGGATCGAGTTCATCATAAGATAAGTGATCTTGTGTATTTTACCTCTGCAATTCTATATTTACTGTTAATGAAAATGAAATGAACATGTTGAAAGAATGCTTGTTTGAATGCATGATGTTTCCGCTGTGTCTGATAGATAATTGCATCCATGCATGATAAATTCTAATATGTGCATATTTAAGTTCAATGCACATGTTTAAGCATTCTGTTCAGTAAATTTTATGCCTGTTCATGTTCATGGGCGGTTAGCCTGGGTGCTTTAAGCCATGGTGAAAAGCACCAACACCGAAGATGATGTACCTTTAAAGGAGGGAGAATGCAATATCCCCGGTAAAAACTACAAAAAAAAAATATTTTTAATAAAATACATAAATCAAGAAAAGATAATAATTATGAAAAGTTGATCCAAGATGAAAGAAGAAGTAGAGATGGGGAGGATCACATTGCCGAGTGGAATCACACTCACTTAATGGTTCAATGTCTACGTGGGGAAGAAAAAAACAAAAGGAAACTTCTTCCAGAATCGAGGTATGTTCAATATTCATGAATTCAATGCAACCTCTTGAGAATAATCTTGACAAAACAAAGACGATTCCTATTAATTATTCCATTGCCTTTGCCTCCAGAGAAAGACAATTTATTTCTTGATATTGTTGAAATGTAGTTTTGATATTGTGTGGATCCAAAAAAATGTCCAATTGTTTTCTTACGAAGTCGACTGCCTCCATATCTTGAAACAATTCAACTTTTAAAAAAAACCAGAAATAACGAGTTATCTCTGGGTATACATAAAAAGCTTCTTGGAAATTTTCTTTTCGAATCCTTTTTATATGTTGACGATGGAGGGAGGATGATGGGCACCAAACAGAGAGAAAATATTGGTATGTTATTCTGAGCGGTGATAGAGGAAGACCTCCTAGAGGAGGTTGAGGTTTGTTTTTTAATAAGGCGATAGGGCCAATGCCCCATGGCCATTTTTGTTTTACAATTCTCTCTCCCGGTGTTAACAATTTATATATCTTGGTGTACTAAGGAGGACAGGATCTCTATTATAGACCAGTCTCTAGTTTATGTCTTAGTCCGAATAATGGAAACTCTTTCTAGATATTTCTACTTTATTTTAGATAATAAAAATGTTTATATATATATATATATATATATATATATATATATATATATATATATTTGAAGTGAGTGGAGCGACCTCTGTATCGAAAGCCAACTCCTTTATCTCTTTATATGTTTTTAATGTTGTGTTGATCAAATGCAATAAGGTAACATCAGAGAAGTGATTTCTCTATTTGTTAATTACTCTGTGAGGTAAAGGGTACCAACTTCCCTAACTTCTAGTTGATGTGCATTTAAGAATAGCCATTTTATATTTGACAAAGTTAATTTGCATTAACTAAAATTAACATTGGAATTTGTATCTTTTATTATGCTCTCTCTAGGCTCAAAATAACTTATACTATGAAACAAGAAATTCAGAACGAGAACTCTAGCCATAAAAACGATGATTTTTGCATAAAAAAAACCCAGAACAACCCCCAAATACAAAAGTGTTGATACTAGTATACATGTTTATTTTTTGGGGGTAAAAAATAGAGCCATGACATAAACATCCCATACCGTTCTTTACAAAAACCTTAAAATCAACACCTAAATTGGAAAAAAAAAGATTTTTTCCTTAAGAGATAAATTACAACTTTTAAAAAATTTGCATATTAAACAAAAAAAAAGAAATCATAAATAATTTCACCAGCCTAACCATAGAAAATCAAAGAAATTATGATGCAAAAAAAAAACATAAATAATTTCACCACCCTAACCATAGAAAATCAAAGAAATTATGATGCAATTCATAATGAAATCATATATTAGACCATACAAGAACAAATGATTCATATAATTTTAGCCCAAAAAAGTTAAAAAATTTAAATAAAAAAAAAAATTCTAAAAAAATTAAAACAAATAATTATTTTTTAACTAAGAAAAGACACAAGATTAAACATAAAAAATTTAAAAAATGAAAAATTATTTTAGGAAATAAGTAAAAAAAATAAATTATGTAAAAAACTAATGCTTTTACACTTTATAAAAAAAAGTGTAAAAGTAATTTAAAAAAAAATGTTTTAAAGAAAAAAAAATTTAAAATAGAATGCACAACTTACATAGTGGGGAGTAGGTAGTGAGGTGGTGGTGGAG
The DNA here is from genome assembly GCA_001517045.1 of Pseudotsuga menziesii. Classification (NCBI taxonomy): domain Eukaryota; kingdom Viridiplantae; phylum Streptophyta; class Pinopsida; order Pinales; family Pinaceae; genus Pseudotsuga; species Pseudotsuga menziesii. The sequence goes on from LPNX010519530.1 coordinate 718,618, forward strand.
TGGTGGTGGGATGGTGGAGGTGGTGTGTAAAAGGGGGTAGGGAGGGGTGGCATGATTTTGACCCTACTCCCTTTTACACTTCATCTTGGTTAATGTTTGCATATTTTGTTTGATTTGTTTTTTAATGTCCCTAAAATTAGTAAATAAAAAACAAAAAATGTAGGGCTAATAATACTGCTAAGATCTAAGGGACATCTATACTTAATTTTAGAATTGTAAAACATGTATAGGAATTATACCTACGTTCATGTTTTGTTTTGATTCTTGCATGGTTTTTGTTTTAAGATGATGTTCAGTGTCATTCTTTTATACGCTGATGCACTTGTATATTGATATATTTTATCTAGTTTTAATGATGCTCTGGTATTGTTTTCTTCATGTTTGGTTACATGTTACGTTACTTAGTTTCTTATTTTACTGAATGATGAGGCTAAATTTACCCCTGTATCTAAAGGGGAGGAGTGGATGGATTTTTCCTAATGACTCACTCGGAAAGGGAAGGAAATCCTATGAAAATTGGGCTTTCTTAGTTCTTGCGAACTAATGCACAATGTTGTGGAGAACCTCATGCAATAAACAATGAGAATGCACGATATAACAAAAATAATGGATCACAGAAGAGATTTTATTAATTGCGGGCCACTTCTAGGGGGAAACCTCCTTTGAGCTATTAAACTTGCACAGTGATCTAGGGACTAAACACAAGTCTCATCAAAGATTAATAACAATAAGTCATGAAAATGGTGTAATTGGGCTACAGAAAGAGTAGCCACTCTGTATATTCATATAAAGAATGAGTAATACAATACAATGTCATGCTATAAGCATGAACAACAAAGCAATTCGAATTCCTAAGGAGGTCATTCGAATTGAATGAGTGAGTCTAGCTTAACTGAATGTAAGCCACAATCAACACTTAAGTTAACCACTGATCAAAACCCTAATTGACTCAAATGAGCCCTAACTGAAGTCGGAGTGCAATAAATGATTGAGTGTCACATACCCCAATTTTGTAAAATTATGTAATTTGTTTTATTATATTTCTGAGACATTATGTTAAACTTAATCCTAAGTAGGGATTGATGACTCAGTAGAGTCAACAGTAATGGAGTGTAATTCAGAATATTTTATTATTAATAAATAAATTATGGAGACAACAGCATGGGAGAGCTGTTAAAAGAGGTTACTGGTCAAACTGGTGTATGGAACTAGGTGGCAAGGCAAAAGACAAGTGGCAGCATCCTCAAACACTTCCTAAGTTGCATGTGGCAACTTCCCTATATTTGGGGTCATGATTCCCCAAGAAAGTGGAATCAGAGCAGGTGGCTCATTAAATGACAGTTAACCCAACAAAGACCTAGGCAATCTTTAAAAGTACTCAATGAAGAGAGCTCAAGCTGCTCAGATTTTATTCCAGAGAGAATTCATTCAGGTGAATGTTATTCAGGAATTTCATTGAGGAAAGAGGGAAAAACAGTAAGGAAGTGTTTTGAGTGGATTGCTGCAGTAACTTGATTTTTATTACAGCTATTTGGGCTGAGAGAACTGACTGATAGTTCTGAGTTAATACTGAGTTGAAGACTGGTATCTGATTTGCTGCACCTAGTTCCAACCAGGGAGACCAGAGCAAGCTTGGGGGTCCTGAGAAGTCGTTGTCTGAGCACTCTCGAGGAGTTGGTAGGGAGGAACGGCCTCCCATTGCTGTTGTTGTCCACAGCTTAAACATGTTCTGTCATTCATTTCTTTATGTTTTCTGAGTATGAATGGATGATTGTTATGTTTATTTATATGTCTGAGTAATTAGTTAATTTCAGTAAAGTTAGTATCTCAAAATATCAGTAGTTAAACCTGTCAGTAGCCACTGTGTTTTTCCACATCTGGTATCACCAGACCGTACTCTAGCACAGTATCTCAGTGTTGAGAAATAGTATTTTTCTGAACTGAGTTTCCTATTTTACTTGCAGTTACTACAAGTGTTTTTACAAATTCATGAGCTATCTTTCTACAGTCTTAAAACTATTCTAGTACTGTATCTTGTTTTCTGGAAATATTAGTTGTAAAAATGAAAAGATAGACTAAGTATCTTTGCAGTTTAAGTTATGATTGTTATCTTCTATTTTAAAAAGGATTTAACTTTATAGAGTTAAAATAAAAACATTACCGACAAAAGGACATAATTATTTATCTGTTACTTATCTATTTTATGTTACAGTTAAAGTCTATTAGTAATAGTCTGCATTATAGCAGAGAATGCAATTATCCAAATTACTGTATACTCACTTATTTAGCTAGGTTAAGCATATTTTCATAACTGTTATTCTATTTTTTTATACATGTATTTATATAGATAGGTATATAAAATTATACTTTATTATTAAATAAGTATTATAAAGAAATATTCAAATCTTATAACTAAATAAAGAACCCAAACCAAATATTGGGTAAATAACATTAAAATAATATTCATAGTAACATTAAGAAGAAGTAATATTGTATTATATTACCTATAATGTATCAATATTTTATACATTATAACAATAACATTCGGGTAGTATATTATTATACAATTAAAACTTAGTTTGATTATACTCAAAATGTAAATAAATAAAGTATATTTATGAGCTAGACATACACTGTGCTTTGTAAAGTAAATAAACATTATTAACAGACAATGGTAATAATTAATAAGAATACAACAGGCATTATTAATTTTAAAAGAGTTATAATTGCATTTACAGTTGTAATAAATAGATTACAGAGTATAAAATCTGTATGAAAAACTTAACAACAAATTTAATAAACAATAAGCTGGAAAGTATTATAATTACATAATTCCTTTATAATAAGATAAATTACAGCATTATAACCTAAACAAAAATAATGCAAGATAGTATCTACAGTTACGAGATTTGTATAAGGGTGTAAACCCTGTATTTATAATTTAAGAAGATTAACCCAGTCTTTTTTTTATAAGGTGAAAGAGTTAACAAACAACACTATTATCATTCATTGCTAACTAGGGTTAAACCTAGTAGCATTTTAAGTATTCAGAACTCTTTAAAAACAAAAATAAAAAGAACTAGTAATATTTACAGCTGGGTTATTAAATGAAACAAAGTAAGCTTTCTTTTAATTTTTTTTATCTTTCCAATACTGTGATAAAGGAGGAATGCGGAAAAGAGAAACAATTTTCAAACTTTCATAGTAACTGAGGGTAAAACCCTACCCTTTCAATAAACAAAAGAATAACTATAACTCTGTTTCTTTTAATAACCCACTGCAGTAACAAAAGTTTACAGGAAGGCTTACAGCCTAAAAAAATTCTTATAAACACAGTAAACGCGAAGGCTTACAGCCTGTAAATATTATAAACCTAACAGTATTTACAAACAAAGCTTTACATTCACGGCCGTGGCCGGAAGGATCTGTATAAGAGATATGGTTTTACCCACAACGCTAAACATTAAAAACAAACAACTTAAAAACCACGAGGGACAGAATGGCCATAGTAAACAACCCAATGCCATCCTTAAGGTTTTACTCAAAGAGGATAAGCCGTGGAAGGACCAAGGCTTACCGTAACTATAATGCCGCGACCCTTAATCCCTTGTGGGCAGAATAGAGTAGCAATTTTCACCTGCAAAAAGACATTACATAGCCATGTGTTATTTTTTTTGTTTGAAATGCAAAAGATTTAAAATAACATGTAAATACTGCTGTAATTTTAAAGTAAACAGAGCAGTGATTACCTTATATATTAATAACCCTCACAGTGAAGCCACGGCCAGTCCAAATGTTGAGCCTGTTAAACGATGGTCAAAGATTGGTGTAACTTCATTCAACCTCTGCAGCAAAAATGAGACCCCAGTGACTCGACGGGGAGTATAAACCCTACAGTCGCAACACTCTTTTATCATTATCCCACGACCAGTGAACAGCACCAGTCACGCTACTGAGAGGATAATCTTTCACGCAGAGCAAAGAAAGGTAGAAAGTTACCCAAGCTGGGTTAAACCAAACAATGGCGATTCTACAAAGGCAAGCAGCAAGTTTATATTCAATATAACCACCCTCATAGTGTGGTAACCGAGCTCGAGAGGAGCTGGAACAACAGGAGAACAATGGCGGCAACACCACAACAAAATAATCCAGAAGAGCCTGCAGAGAGGCCAAAGGCCCGAGAGAAAAGGGAGAATGGCGATTTAAGGTTCAATCAACCTTTATATAGTGCCAAAGTATGGCTGTCATGCAACCACATATCACTTTTAATAATTGGTATCCATTTGGTTATCATTCTATAGTCCACAACACTCGATTGTTGTCACAACTCAATCATCGTTTGGAGGTTTTAAACCATAGTATTCCCTGCATATGATTGGCATCCATGCAACTTTAGTCCTTTATAAATATAAACCATGCATGTTATATATCGGTTGCCCTATAGTCTTGTTTGCATAAGAATCAAGGTAAGTTTGTATTCAAAGGATTATAAAATCATAGATTATGATTACGGTTTAGTTGTTGTAATACACAACTATAACTTTTTAAAATCATAGAATATGGTTATTGTATAGCATAGTGCACATAAGAATAGAGTTTGTTTAAGTGTTTAAGAATTATAGAATATTAGATTATAGTTATAGTTTAATGACTATAGTCCACAACTATGATGTCAACCATTTGGGTTTTCAAAAAGAAGGTAACAAACATTTTACTCTTTGAAGTATATATAATTAATGGTGTTTCTATTATGATTTTCATAATTTGATTTGGTTTGTCCTAGTATTTAATTTAGATACTTTGGATAAAGAGATAACTCTTCCTTGTTGTGGTCATAACATTCTTTGGTGACAAATAGACCTTGTCATTCTCTAAAACTCAGGATTTATATGGGACTTCATAAGTAAGGTAAAATAGATAACTTGTTTCCTCTTTCTATCTTCTTTGTTGTTAAATCTGGTTTTGAAATATCTTAAAAAGTGATCAAATGAGATGAGTCTAGGACTGGTTCTAATAGTATTTGGTTTTCAACCTACTGGTACTCTTGGAATGAGTTCAACATTCTAGAAGAATGCAACTCTTAAAATTATTAAGAAATACTTGTTTCGCATAAATGCTTAAGTAAGAAAAATATGGATCAACATTAGTAATATTTTATCAGTTGAAATTCTGAAACAAGATGCAGTCTAAACTTGGAATATTATTGTGTCTTTGACTAACAGAAATAAACATGTGATGTTATGATCTTCCTACCTTGCTAGCTGTTAAGTAAAGAAGTAATTATTGCGTTCTTATACTTATCTTCAGTATGGACATGTAATAATTTTCATACAAGTAGACTTATTAAACTCTATGTATAGAATTCAATTTCTTTAGTATTAAGTCTCAAGGAAAATTTAGTAAAAGAGTACCTCGAAAAACATGGTAATTCCCTCTAGCATGTGCATACTTTTACTAATCAAATTGTATGCAATAAACTGTACTGTAAACTTCTGAGACTTGTTCGCATCGAACCATACTTCTTACCTGTATACCTATAATAGAAGGAACTGCTGCGTTAGCTCGAATAAGTAAGCCCCGCCCTTCACAAAAAACCACCTTGTGTCGTAAGCAGAAAAACAATCAGCAACTGAAAAAAAACTGATCCTTAAAGAACAGAGTAAATAAATAATCTTTCAGTTACAATTCTAATAGCATAAACTAATCAAACGGTTAATGACTACATTTAATGTGATTATATGTTATTTTAAAAGTTTTAAATTTTTTGAAATTTTTGGGGTTCTGACATTGAGTCTTAACTGAAAGAGATCAGACACATGTCACAACAAGCCAACCATCAAGTGGTAGCACTTTAATGACTCCAATGAACCCTGATGAGGTTAACTGAAGTGTAGCTGAACATCAGAAGTGGTTGGAGGCGCCCCTGTTGACTCCAGTTCATTAAATAATCATTAAATAATCAATTTAATGAAGGAAGATTCCTTCACTACTCTATTTAACTGATTGCAACCATCAGTTAGCAATATGGTGCATTAATGACACTCAGATCACCCACGGAGTGCTCCAGTTAGCCTCCCCGAATGTAAGAGAAGGCTAAGTTAGCCTCCTTGACTGAAGGTAGGTGTGGATGTGATCTAGCTAATGTCATTTAGTGCTCCTCTGATGTTAATTAAGTCAATAATACTTAGGATAGTGGTTTAATCAGGAGGAGTTAGAAAACATACTCAGGAGGAGTTAGAAAACATAAGTGCATAGAAATGTCTCCAACACCCCCCCTTAAGCTATACTCAGGAGGAGTTAGAAAACATAAATGCATAGAAATGCTAGGGCCCCAGCAACTAAGGCCATAGGCCACCCTGTACAATGCTGAAACTGAAACAATGGTCAAAACAAACTAATTGAGGAAAAGAGGGAAAACCTAGTGGGACCCCCCCTCAATTTGAACACTGAAAGTAGTATGAAATCACCTCCAACAGTGAACAGAGGTAAGTGAAATTCTTTTTTGAAAATATCTTGTTGAAGATGTCTGCAATTTGCTCATCAGTCGGGCAGTATTGCAGAATGATGGTCCTGTCATGCACTAGCTCCCTAATATAGTGCATGTGGATCTCTACATGCTTGGTCCTCTGTCTGGTAACTAGATATGTGGATATCTAAATGGCACTTTGATTGTCACAAAAGAGGATAGTGGACAAAGTACTACTAAGATCAAACTCTGAAACAATGCCTTGCAACCAAACTACTTGGATGCAAGCATTCACCGTTCCTCGATACTCGGCCTCTGCTGAAGATAGTATGGCAGCCTGCTTTTTGCTAGACTAGCAAATGGGGCCACCACCAAACATGAATACATATCCATAAGTAGAATTTCAATCAATATAATCATCCGCCCAATCGAAATTTGAATATCCAACCAGCTCTAGCTCAAAGTCTGCAGCATAGTGAATGCCGTAGGTCCTGGTTCCCTGAATATACTAGAGGATCCTCTTGGCTTCCTTCCAATGAAGATCATGAGGCTGCTGCATGTATATTGATACAAAATTCATGGCATAATAGATATCAGGCCGAGAATGCCTCAAGTACAACAAGCTACCAATCAGTTGTCGATAGATAGTGCAATCCATGGGAGATTTGCTTTTTCCTTCTTCAAGGCTGATCCCTGAAAGGAAAGGCAATGGTGTAGGCCTAAATTCAGCCATGTTAAACTTGACTAATAGGTCTGATATGTATTTGGACTGAGTGACCATATTCCCATTAGAATTTTGCTCAATTTTGAGCCCCAAAAATTGTTTTAGGAGCCCCAAATCACTCATTTCAAAGGCATTGTGGAGAGTAGTTTTGATGTCTAAAATGGAAGCAACTGTGCTACCTGTGATCAGTAAATCATCAAAATATAAAACAATAATAATTAAATTACCTTCATAGTACTGTAAATATACATTTGGATCTGATCTACACCTTTGGAGGTTTTGCGAGAGAAGGAAGGCATCCATCTTGGAATACCACTCTCTTGGGGCCTGTTTTAACCCATATAGTGACTTCTTTAGCTTGCAAACCAAAGATGGATCTGTGATGTATCCCACATGATGATTCATGTATATATCCTCATGAAGATATCCATGCAGAGAGGCTGACTTAACATCCATATGATGCACTTCCCAGTGCTTAGATGCTGAAATTGCCAAAACTAGGTTGATGGAGTCCATTTTTGCAATCGGTGCAAAAGTCTCATGGTAGTCCACACCTTGGACCTAAGAGAAACCTTTTTCCACCAGAATTTCCTTATATTTGTAGGTGCTACCATTAGCAACAACCTTGGTTTGAAACACCCACTTGCATTGAACCAATTTCCTTCCCAGAGGAAGAGAAACTAGCTCCCAAGTAGTGTTTTTCTGAAGAGAATTCATCTCTTCATCCATGGAAACTTGCCATCTCGGATCCTTCCGAGAATGATAGTAGGATTTTGGGTCTGAACAAATCATCAAATAGCAAGTTTCAGACAACAAATTATTAGGACAAGAGAGCGCAATACCTGCTCTTTGGAAATCAGACCGGGTTCTCCTTGGATCATCCGGATTTCCAATGTTATCTCCTGCAGAGGAGAGTGTCTGTCAGGTCCATGTGGGAAGATGATTTTGTACTTTAGGTTCTTATTTAGCATTTGATGTTTGCTACACACTGATATAAAAAATTATAGGATCCAAATCAGGGTCATCACCCCCAATTTCATCATCCAAATATTCAGTAGAATAGGAAGGAAAATCAATAGTTTTCTCCTTCACTAGTTCCACCTCCTGAAGAGGCTCATCGAACTTGACACTTCTCTCGATGATGATATGTTTTGTTTTGATATCCAAAAAATTGAAACCTTTTGATTCATCAACATACCCAATAAATAGACATTCTATGCTTTGCGGTTGTAAATCCCTTCTTTTATCAAGTGGAATCCGGGCCCATGCAGTGGACCCAAACACTTGTAGGTTCGACACATCCGAATTGTGTCCGAAGTATGCTTTGAAAGGGGTCTTCCATTTCATGGATGAGTGTGGCACCCTATTTTGAATTTATGCTGCAGCATGCATGGCTATAGCCCACAAATTTGCAGTCAACTTCTTTGATTCCAACATACAGGTGGTCATGTCCTTGAGAGACCGATTCTTCCTTTCCGCTACTCCGTTCTGCTGGGGAGTGTAGGGAATTGAATGATGGACCTGAATACCACTTTGGGAGAATATGTGTAGAAAATCATTACTGACATACTCCCCACCATTATCAGATCTCAATATCTTGATCTTAAGCCCAGAGGCATTCTCGATCAAGGCCTTCAGTTCATAAAATTTTTCACATACTTCAGACTTCTTTTTGAGAAAGAAGACCCATGTGTAGCTTGAAAAATCATCAATAAAAGTCAGAAGATACCTTGATCCATTCATGGATGTGATAGGCATTGGAGCGCTGATATCAGAATGTATCTTCCCCAATATGCATGTAGCTCGATTTTCCTTCCCTCGATTGAACTTGTGTTCAGGGTGTTTTCCAATCACATAGCCCTTGCAATTTCTAGTGGTTGCCTTAATGACCAGGAGGCCTTCAACCATGGAGTTTTTCTGTAATTGCTGCAAATATTTGAAATTTAGATGGCCAAACCTTTCATTCCACAACCTACTAACTTCATTTCCATGAGTTAGCAGAGCGGTGGGCTTTGTAGCCGCAACAAAGTGAGAGAAATCAAAGGCTTTTGCATGATGGTTTGCAAGGCCTTTAGCAATGAGTTTCCTGGATGAAAGCTCCGTTATCTCAATATCATTTGGGTTGAAAGAAACTCTCTTAGGCACTCCTATATGTGTCATCTGATAGAAACTAAGGATATTTGATGCCAGAGATGGTACATATAAAACATTTGAAAAATAGCCATTCTCAAGACCAACCGTACCTTGTCCTTTTGAAATGATGGTGGAGTCATCTCCCATGTGGACGGGGATGGATTTGCTGGTCTCCAAGGATGAAAAGGAGTCTCTTTCAACCATCATGTGGTTCAAAGATCCAGAATCAATCAATAGTTCTTTGGACATCGAAGTGCTTTCCATGAGGGCATGACCTTTTTCATGCTGTGGTTCCCGATCTTGCTGATCTCTCCTCCGAAAGCTTTCCAGAAGATCGATGTGATTTCTCTCAAGGAGAGAGGTAGCTTCATCAAGCTTTCTTCATGCAGGCATGTTTAGGGTGGAAGCCCTTCTTGTAGTATGAACACTTGACTTTTTCCTTTCCATGGTGCCCTTTTCTTTTGTTCTTCCTTGAGCCAGAAGACTCATCATGCTATTGTTTTTCAACTCTAGGCTTAGGAGCTTCAAATTTAGTTTTTGGGTTCTTCTGCTGCTTTCTGTTAGTTTTTCAACATTTAACCTAGCATTATGATAAGATCTTTTCACTGAGAGAATAACAAGCACAGGAATCACATAAACACATCACAAGAGACAAGAGACACAAAGATTTTAGGAGGGGAAACCATAAATGGAGAAAACCCCTCAACTTCCTCTAAGATAGTATCACCACAAGATGTGATCCCAAAACAGTAAGATGACCTCCCAACACAATAGCAGCCTTCTGTCTTCTATCAAGCCAAAGATTTCCTTCTCCAAAAGTGCGCCACACTTGAGAGAGCAAGAGAGCTAAGTCACAAGTGATAAATAGAGAGACTCTCACTCTCTATTTATATTCTTCCGTTGACTTGAAGTGCACTCAACCTAATAATTACTACTCGAGCCTACACCTTAATTAGTGTATAATAACTCAAGTACCCCTAAACTGTGGGGACTTACCTAATGACTTGATATGACTTGTTTACATTATTAATCCTCCCAATCGGAACATCAGGGCATGACCACATGACTCAAATACATAATAGAAACATCCCGGAATAAACATCGGGTTACAATATATGACATATATAGAAGAATACATTCCGAAGTTACATATACATCAACACTTTCCTTTACCCTTCAGATGTTTGGGCCTAGAGACATGGAGGGCTTGATCACGGGAGGATCTGATAATCCCCATCTGGACAAGCTTATCATGTTCACTTGTTAGGGACTCAATGAAGGCATTGAGTGTAGGCATCTTCCATCCAGGGGTTGTGAGATTCCCTGCACATAATGTAGAGACAAAAACTAAATAATCAGCTCCAAGTTTGGAGAGTATGGCAAGGATGAGCTGATCATCCACCTTCTCCACATTGCATTGCTTCAAGAGTAAGACAGTGTGCTTGAAATTTGTGAAAAAGTCATTCAATGTATCGAAATTGGAAGGATGGAGAGACATCAATTCATTTTCAAGCTGGTAAACTCTCAAATCATCCTGATTTCCATATAGGGTTTCCAATTTGTCCCAAATTTCCTTTGGAGTCTTCAATCCCGAAAGATGGAAAAGAAGATCCTAGGAAATAGAGAGGCATAATAATCCAAATGCTTCATCCTTGTTCAAGAATCTTGATTTGTCTATAGCAGAACCAGGCTCATCTTCAGTGTCCATGGTGACTCTATAGAGTCCTCTGGAGTGCAGCTGAATATCCATGTCTCCTTTCCATGAGTGGAAATTGAATGGAGTCAAAAGATCTACTGAGGAGGCCATCTGGATTTGCTGGAGCAAATGAAACCTAAAAACCACAACAGAAAGGGCAATGTAAGGTCGAATAGCTTGCACATTTTAGGCTTTCATCACACCCATCATAGTCAATCAAGCAAGCTTGATCAACAAGTTCTTTACATGGGGTATTAAGTGGTAAGCCTTGGCTTCTGGTGCAGTGCTGGATTTTTGAGCTATAACTCAATTTTCATGCAAGATCTGTCAAAAACCTTGTTTTTGAGAGATTTGAGATTCGTCCCGTCATGAGATCTGATACCATATTAAACTTGCACAGTGATCTAGGGACTCCAATGAACCCTGATGAGGTTAACTGAAGTGTAACTGAACATCAAAAGTGGTTGGAGGCACCCCTGTTGACTCCACTTCATTAAATAATCATTAAATAATAAATTTAATGAAGGAATGCACCTTCACTGCTCTGTTTAACTGATTGTAACGATTAGTTAGAAATATGGTGCATTAATGACACTCAGATCACTCTCGGAGTGCTCCAGTTAGCCTCCTCGAATGTAGGAGAAGGCTAAGTTAGCCTCCTTGACTGAAGGTAGGTGTGGATGTGATCTGGCTGATTTCATCTAGTGCTCCTCTGATGTTAATTAAGTCAATAATACTTAGGATAGTGGTTTAACTAGGCCAAAAGACCAAAAATGAGTGTGTAAGGTGGTAAATGTCTCAATACAATAAAACTATTCGATGATTTCATTGGTCTCAACACTTAGTTATATACTAAGTCTAATCTAAACAACTATTACTCTCCATGAATGTGGGATAATACAACATACTAAATGGATGACTTAATATCAGCTATTAATCCCCATGAATGTGGGATAATAAAACATACTAATGGGATGATTTACAAAGCATATGCGACCAATAAAATATACTAACAAAATAAAGAGGAGGGTTGACATGGGTTCTTAACATCCCCTCTCTCTTAGAAAAGCTTTGTCCTCAAAGCTTAAGATGTGGAAACTGTTGCCGAATTTGAAGGAGTGGTTCCCATGTAACATCCTCTGGTTGCATGCTGTGCCACTGAATTGAAGACCTTTGTCATGGAATGGGAGAGAAGCTGACAAGTGTGCTTATTGAAGATGGCCTTCGACTCCAAAATGATGGATCCTTCATTATCCCATTCTGGTAAAACAAGTTGTGCATTGATGTTGGTGCCAATCACTTCCTAAATGCGAGAAGGAGGAAGTGCTAATTTATAAGCAACATACCCAATCTTTTGAAGAATTGTATATGGGCCAGAGATATTTGGAGCGAGCATTTGATTCCCTTTGTCTTTCAAGGAGTATTTCTTGTAAGGCTGTAGATGAAGAAAAACCATATCACCAACTTGAAAAGTGCGCTCAAAACGGTGTTGATCGGCCTGTTGTTTCATGTGGATTCTTGGCATGTGAATATTGTCCTGCAGGAGGTGAAGAATCTGATGTCGGTTTCAAAGAACCATGTCAACTGCTTGAACTGGTGAAATTTTGGAGGTGGATGGAATGAGTACGGAAGGTGTGTGACCATAAACTGCTTCATATGGAGTCATTTTAGATGCAGTATGGTAGGAATTATTGTACCACCATTCAACAAGAGGGAGTCACTTTTCCCACTGATGTTGTTCTTCAGAGGTGAAACAACGAAGATAATTGTCCCAATATTTGTTGATGACTGCAGTCAGACTATCTATTGGTGGGTGATAAACTGAAATCATATGCATTTTGGTGTCCATGAGGGGAAAATGACTTGTGAAAGTTGTGTTGCAGTCCGAGACAATGGAAGAAGGTATTCCATGAAGAAGGAATATCTGGTCCATGAAAATTTGTGCGATTGAATAGGTGGTATATGGATAGCTGAGAGCACAAAAATGACAATATTTGGAGAGTCGATCCACCACAACCAAGATTACGGTCTTCCCTCCATATTTAGGGAGCCCTTGAATGAAATCCATCGAAATATATGTCCAAATCCATGTAGGGGTGGGAAAAGGTGCAAGAAATCCAAAAAGGAGTGTAGTTTCACCCTTGTGGTGCTGACAAGGAGCACATTCGGCAACCATATGTTGAATTTCTTGTTGCACCCCCTTCCAAAATAAGTTACGTCGCACTAGATCATATGTTTTGATGAACCCAGAGTGCCATGCCGATGGATAAGCATGGAGTTTATAAAATACCGCATGTTTAAGGTCTGTGCTATGGGGAAGCACCAGATAACCCATGTATCTTAGAGAAAATTCATCCCAATATGAATACGGTACCACATAAAGGTTACTGGCCAACTGTTGGATGATTTCAGATAATGAGGAGTCATTGACATAGCCTTGTTGAACATAGTGTAACCAAGTTGGAATAGGCATACAAATAACTAAAAGAGAAACATGGGCATCAAATGTGCGGAAAAGAGCATCCACCACAAGATTGTCCTTACCCTTCTTGTAAGTGATCTCATAGTCATAATACCTGAGTTTGGTAACCCATTTCTGTTGTGTTGGGGTTGAGACTTGTTGTTCCAGGAAATATTTCAAACTCTAGTGATTAGTCTTGATGCCAAAGGGGTTCTCTAAGAGGGATGGCCACCACTTATGTATTGTGTGCAAAATAGTCATCATTTTCTTCTCATATGTAGAGGTGGAAAAATTCTTTTCATAAAGGTATTTGTCAGTGAATGCAATGGGATTTTCATATTGAAAGAGGAAAACCCCAAGTCCATTGTCATAAGAATCACTCTCAAGAGAGATTAGAAAAATTATGCATCTGAAGGGTGCATCGAAATGAAAGATCTAAGGGAGTAGTTCAGACTACTAAAGGTTGCATCTAAATGAAATGCAGCTGATCGATGACACCATGTGAATTTGTCTTAAGGATATTTCCATGTGATGGGAACTGATGATGCTGAGAGAACCTGGTTGTAAGTCATTGAATGTGTGTTTGTTCCCATTGACCGAAAAATGCATCCACAGTTCAGAAAAATCCCATAAGATGGGTCCAAGTGTGCGTAACCATTGAGTTCCCAAAATCACATCACATCCTCCTAGAGGCATGGAAAACATGTTAGAGCACAATTTATAATCTCCAATAGAGATACACACATTGTGACACTTTCATTTGCAAGGTAAGGTGCTCCCATTGGCAACCATGACTTTAAAGATGGAGCAAGGATGGACAAAACTATCAGCTTGTTTGGAGATATGAGGGGCAATGAATTTATGGGTGCTACCAGAATCAATGAGTATTGTAAGAGGAATATTCTTGAATAAACCCTTGACCCACATGGTTTGTGGGGCAGTGACTCCGACTAATGCATGGAGAGATATCTCTAAGTGTTCGTCATGAGAGTGAGGGTCAATAGGCGGATGTTGAATGTCGACCTGATCGTCTATTGGATCCTGAGAAGCTTCACAAATTTCAAGTGTAGGTGGAGAAACCATATCCAAGAGATAATGCTTTTTTTCAGTACATTGATGTCCCTGGGTGAATTTCCCATCACAATTATAACAAAGTCCTTTTTCCCTACGCGTTGCATCTCAGCTTCAGACAAATGCTTGATAGGAGTGGGTCTAGGAGTTGGAGGGATTGGATGTCTTTGGGAAACCATATTTCTAAATGGAACAAAAGTGGATTTGGGGCATTACTGAGCCCTGATCTTATCCTCCGCCAACTTATCTAACCCTAGGATTTCCATCATTGTGTTGGGACATAACATGTTAACCTTTGATCAGATTGTATCCTTAAGACCACTAATAAAACAACTCCTGTAGAATGCATTAGAAAATCCTTCTGTATGCTTGACTAATTTATGAAATTTTGTCTGATACTCTCTCACAGTGCCAATATGGCAAATTTTGGTGAGTGATCTCGTGAATTCATCAAAAGCACTAGGGCCAAATCCGTGCAAAAGGAGTCGGCAAAATTCTGTCCATTGGGGATCTTCATGATCCTTAATGTTCCAATAGAACCATTGAAGGGCTTCACGTTCCAAATGAAATGATGCAAGTGGTACTTTGGTGACATCAAAAGTGTTATGCATATTACAGTATTGTTCTGCCTTGTGTATCCATCGAGTTGGATCATCACCATTACAGCGAGGGAATTCAATCTTCAGCCTACGAAAGTTGCTGGAAGCAAAGAATTCAGTGTCTATAGAAGATTCAGGCTGTTGTTGGTTGCTCATGGTTGAATGCTAAATATGGAGGTTGAGAAATATTTGATCCAAATCTTCTAGTTTGGTCTTGAGGGTGACAAGTTCTTCTTCCATTTGTCTATTTGCTCCTGCGTGGGTGACAACCATAAGGAATATATATATATATATATATATATATATATATATTTTATATATCTGGAGATGATGTGGTAGCTCAGGAAAAATATGATTTACCAACTGGAAATAGATATGGACCCCAGGTATGTTCGGCTTCCTAAATGTTCATGAGAGTCACTCGGCCACCAAGGCTGTCTAACGGCTTGCGTATTGGGGTAGTACCCATCACTCCAGGGCAGGTAAAACTGCTAACCGCTTGGACACAAATGACATCTCTTTGGTTTTCCTCATGGGTGGGAATCTAGTCAATCTGGTGGGGGTCATTTCCCTTTTTCGTGTGGCAGGTTCTCTCAATGGCCATCTACTTTGGGGTTCCTATGGTACTCCTCACAATGAGTTTTAGGGCTATTCCCAAGTACTTCCCACAATTAAGAGGATAGGGTTTATTCCCTGATCCGAATGAATAATACCGCTACAAGAAGAAGAACTAATGAAATAATCACAATGCCAGAAAAAAATGTGGTAGAAATTCCACCCAATGCCCAAAAAACTCGTAATTAGAGCTAGAGTTTTGAGATGAAAACTTTTAAAATTAGCATAAACCAATCTATATGCTTAGAAGCGCTATTATAACTTGTTTATGGAACTAGAACAACCACTCTGCTTCTACCCACGATGTCGGAATAGAAATATGGGCACCCGGTCAAAAGATTTTTGCTCTGCAATTTTTGCGGCCATCACCGAAATTCTGAAAATTCGTTGATTTTAAATCCGCGACATCTCCACTTTTAGAACTCCAAATCAGATGTTTTTTTTTTGAAACTGCATATTTCTGAAAGAGGACTCTAATATCTGGAACTTGTTTCTCTTGAATCTGCACAGAAAGTTTAAAAAATGGATGTGAAAGTCACCGCCCAATTTTGCCCCTTTTTCTTTTCAAAAAAAAAAAACAAAAAATTTCCCACTTGTGCCAAGGAAAGTGATCTGATACCAGATATGGAGAACCTCCTTCAATAAACAATGAGAATGCATCATATAACAGAAATAATGGATCACAGAAGTGATTTTATTAATCACGGGCCACTTCAAGGGGGAAACCTCCTTTGAGCAAGCTCAATACAAAATAACTCTTCAATGATTTCATTGGTCTCAACACTTAGTTATATACTAAGTCTAATCTAAACAACTATTACTCCCCATGAATGTGGGATAATACAACACACTAACGGGACAACTTACAAAGCATATGCATGCAATAAAATATACTAACAAAATAAAGAGGAGGGTTGACACGGGTTCTTAACAGATGTATCTATTTTTATTGTATGTGTTCCATTGCTAAGCCTATGCTACATATGTGTGAAAGAAAAGGAGAATAGACCTAGCACCTAAAATATTTCTAACCCTAAACACTAAGGGGTTGGCATGGTATTAAAACACAACAAATTGTATGAAGTTAAAAACTACAGAAGAGGAGTTTTAAATTTAAAATGTGGTGGATGGTAGTGGTAATGGTTAATGTACCCATGTGAAGGCTGCGTGACTCCTCCACACTAGCACGAGCAATAAAACCCATGCTAGGGTTTCGAAGCCATCCTTTTCATAGTGTTTTGTTGTTTGGTGAAGGGGGAGCGAGCTCTAGGGTTGGGTCTTCACTGAGAGAGGTATGGTTTACAATATTTGCATGATTTCCCTTGCCAGGTATGCATACAACACTGTGGATTAAACTTGTTTACACATTTGTTTTGATATTGAGTATTGCATACTTCTGATGCCTTTCGGTTTTTGTTTTACAGGTTGGACGAGCATGGGGAAGCTTTATGACTATGGTAAAGAGAAGGGGGGGGGTGACGTATTCCCAGTAAGGCCATACAAATAGGTCCTTTACTTAATTTCTTAGTCATTTAAGGGGTTTGCAGGGGTTCTCTGGTGGTAGTTTGTAACAGGATTCATATTTGGGATTTTCCAGGGTTTGGGGAAGTAGTAACAATGCTCATAATAGTCATGGGTTTAGGGTTTTATATAATTATGGCTTGGTCGACGTTATTTAAATGTAAATTTTAAGCTTTACTATGGTAAATGTTAAGCCCTAGTTCTGGATTTTGATAATGGTACTGTTACTCTATTTATGCACTCTGTAATTTGTTTGAAGTTATAAAATCATGTTTTTGGTTTAAGGTCTATGCAAAATTTTAGTAGTATAAAAGGAAATTCTATTTGTGAAAGAGGTGTCCAATGCTTGGCTGTGCCATTGCCAATGATGGCATGATTGCAAAAATCTTATTGTTTATTTTTAGTTTGTGTAAAAATTAAGATATAGAATGTATGGCTTTGTAACTAGCGTTGTTTGGAAGTTTCCTTGAATTTAGTCTTATTCTGCATTATAAGTTTAGTTTCCCTGTATATTTAAATGAGTTTTATGTTACTTATAATTATCTGGGAAAATGCTCCCAGGAGAATTGTAGATTCGTTATAATAAATGGGATACTGCGTTTTTTGAATGCTTTGTAAGAATAACACTATGGTAATACTGTTGTTTTATTTTTTCGATTTGTGGAAATTGATTTTACTGTAGCATCCTGGGAAAGCCCTAGCTTGGTTTTGTTAATTAATTCTTAGATGAAATCCTGACGGTTTGTTTATTTATTTTCTGAATCGAAATATCGAATTCGTTTCTATATGGAGACAAAGGGAAAACCATGGATCTATTCAATGTTTATATATTGATATGTTTTTGGATAAAGTGATAATGGCATTTTTTGTTTGTTTAATACTATGGTTTTGATGGCAGTCATATTAATGTGACCCTTGCTTGCCTATAGGGCATAACCTGTGTATCTGTAAAGGTTTATATAACGATTGTATTTCCTGTAGTGTATAGGAAACCTCTCAGCAATTGTTTAGTGGGTTTTGATGCTTGGTTCATCATTTATTTTTATTATTTCATTTAAATAATTTCAACGCTCCTAGATAGAGCTTATGGGATTCAAGAATTGATCTTTAATGTTTATTCTTGTTATTTCTTTTTTTACATATTTAAACGCTCCTAGTCAAAGCTTATGAGATTCGATCATGGGTTATTTATGGTTTAAGTTGGGTTATCATGAAGGAATTATAGCAAACCATTAACAGTATTCAATATTGGGTGGATGAATATTGTGATACTTTGACTGTGTATTTAAATTAGGTTTTAATTTGTAAACTTTTTTCCTCTCAAGAACGTTTAATAGGCCCTCAGCCTTTGTTTAGAGGAATGATGGCTCTATTTGTGATTTAATTATTTTTACTATAACGTAGATAGTTTATATATAAATATATCTTGATGATGGAAAATTTTAATATGCCAACATTTATTTAGCTTGGCTTATCCTTTTTATAGGATGGCTAAATATTTGTTATTCGTGGATGACTGTATATTTCCTTGAGTTTATTTTTAATGCTTTAAGCAACGACTGTTGCACATCCTTTGTGTGGTTTTTGGTTGTAAAGGGATTCAATCCCTGGTTATCGATTGTGTGTACTCATTATCATGTTTATTAGTTTTGGTTTAAATGATATCGTAGATGACTGTAATTTGTTTGCTTAATTGTTTATTTTGTTTTGATGGTTAGTTTATTGAGGGTGGTAATTATTTTCGTAGAGTTGTGAGACATTGTAAATTCTTTGTAATTTCATATCTTAAGGGTTTTTTTTTAATTCTGGTTTTATTATTTTGCATGAGGAAATTATACAGGTGCTTGGATATAGGGTATATATATATATACTATTTCTAAAATTGTGAAAGGTCTGGTTACTAAATTCCTTTATAAACTAAAGGTGGGGTCTATACTAAACCCTTAACATATATATAAACTTTTGAAACTAGTTTAATATAAACCTGATAGGAATTTTATCCTAGAATCTATATAAGAATTAATACTAAGATTATATTTCAACTAATAAAACAACTTGAAAAATTTATTCAAACTGATGAAGGGTAAAATTACATCTCCTAATACAAAACCCAATGGTTATAGTCACAAGCTGTAACCATAATCAAAATATCTTGGAAATGTAGAATTCTCTTACCTACAATTATGTAGTTTGTAATGGCTAAAGGACTTGCACACTTCAACACCCATAATTAATAAAACACTTGCTATCTCTAACCTTAGGAATGCTAACCGAATAACTTTGTAACTACCACGTTCCTCCTAACTATGACCCGGAACCGTTCCTAGTTCTAATTTGGATCCCCTCGAGCTGGATCCAACATGCAAGTAATCTAGGACTCCTTATTAAATTTTGTCACAACAATCTTGAGACAAAGCACAGACTTACAAGAGATTCAAAACAATTTAGGCATGAAATGACATAACAGTATTGCAATAGTAGGTTGCAGTTTGATATTATCAATAATGGAATGAAAATCAATGATACAATGTCATGCTAACTTGCATGAATGCAAGACAATTTGAATTCACTAAAGGTCATTCAAATTGCATGGATGGGTGTAGATTAACTTTTCATTAGTGACAATGAACACATGAGTTAAACACTAATCTAGCCATGATTGACTCTAACTGAGTCCTAACTGAATTAGAGTGAAATAAATGACTGAGTCTAACTGAATGTAACTCAACTGCATGTCACTCATTATGTCGTAGCCATCACTAACTCCAGTCAGCACTGACGAAGTGAACTGAACTGATACTAGACATCAAAAATTGTTGGAGGCACATTAACTCACTCTAGTTCACCCAAATCAGCCCAAAATAAACAATGACATGAGGGAGGAACTTTTACAACTTAGCTTAACTGATTGTTAGGTGAAAAAACATTCAATTAACTAATTGGTGCACTTATGACAATTAGATCAACCCAGAATTGCTCCATGATTGAAGGAGGAATCCTAGTTAGCCTCCCTAATTGAAGGAGAAGGATTAGTTGGCCTTTGTGCTTGGTGTGGGTGTGCTGATGTTGATGTCACGGTGTGCTGATGTTGATGCCAATTTGAGTCAATGAACTTAGGATAGTGGTTAATTAGGTAAAAAATGACCAAACAGGTGTGTGGGTTGGATAATGACTCCAACACCCCCCCTTAAGCTATACTCAGGAGGAGGAAAATAAAATGCATAAAATGCTAGGGCCCCGACAACAAATTCCATAGGTCACCCTGTACAATAAAGTAAATCTAAAATGCTCAAATAAAATGCTAAGTGAGGAAAGAGGGAAGACCCAGTGGGAACCCCCCCCCTCAAGCTAAGCATTGAAGAAGTAACTGATCACCCTAATGAACTCACCCCCAATAGGGAATTGAGGTAAGTGAACTTTCTCTCAGTAAAGTTTTTGGTGAAGATATTTGCAATCTGCTCATGTGTAGGGCAGTATTGTAGGATGATGGTCCTTTCATGCACCAACTGCCTGATGTAGTGCATGTGAGTCTCAACATGTTTGGTCCTCTGTCATTGAACTAGATTTGTGTAGATCTTGATAACACTTTTGTTGTCACAATATATTACTATGGACAAAGCACTACCAATCTCAAACTATGAAAGAATGACTTGCAACCAAACATCTTGGATGCAAGCATTCACTGCTCCCCTGTACTCAGCCTCTCCTGAAGACAATGCAATGGTAGCCTTATTTTTGCTAGAATAGAAAATGGGGCCACCAACAAACATAAAGAAATACCTAGAAGTGGACTTATGATCTATGGAATCCCCTTCTAAATTTGAATCTGTATAACCGACCAACTCTAGCTCAGAATCTACAACATAGTGAATGTCGTAGTATCTTGTGCCTTGAATGTATTGAAGGTTCCTCTTGGCTGCCTTCCAATGGAGCTCATGAGGCTGCTGCATGTATCTTGATATAACATTCATGGCATAACAAATATCAGGCTGTGAATTTGTCAAGTATAGCAAGCCTCCTATCAACTGGTGGTAAATAGTGCAATCCATGGGTGGAGTGGATTTTCCCTCTTCAAGGTTGATCCCTGAGAGGAAAGGAAATGGTGCAATCTTTAAATCATCCATGTTAAAATTAATTAATAGGTATACAATATATTTTTACTAAGTTTCCATTATCCCATCAAAGTCTTGTGATATTTCAATCCCCAGAAATTGCTTCAGGAGCCCCAAATCGCTCATTTAAAATGCATCATGAAGAGCAGTTTTTACGAAAGAAATCGAAGAAAGTGTGATTTTTGTTATCAAAATATCATTAAAATATAATAATATGATAAGAATATTACCATCATACTGCTACAAATATACATTAAGATCGAATTTTCATCTCTGGAGGTTTTGTGAGAGAAGAAAGGCACCCATTTTGTCATACCAAGATCTTGGGGCCTGTTTCAACCCATATAATGATTTCTGCAACTTACATCCCAAAGAAGGATCTTATGTATACCCCTCGGGTTTCTTCATGTATATTTCCTCATTCAAGTATCCATGAATAAAATCACTCTTGACATCCATGTGATGCACCTCCTAGTGCTTGGATGTGGCAATGGCCAAAACTAGCCTGATGGAGTCCATCTTTACCACCGGTGCAAAGGTATCATGATAGTCCACTCCTTGGACTTGGGAGAACCCTTTTACAACCAGACTTGGTTTTTAATTTCATGTTTTACCATATCCACCAACATTTTTCCGAAACACCCACTTTCTTTGAACTAATTTTCTCCTAGGTGGAAGAGAAACTAGCTCCCAAGTAGCAATTTTCTGAAGAGAATTAAACTCTTCATCCATAGAAGCTTACCATATCAGATATTTTTGATCATGGTAGTATGAATTAGGATCTGACCCAATAATTTAATAACAAGTCTCATACAGCAATGAATCATGACAAGAGAGAGCAATACCTGCTCTTTGAAAATAAGACCGGGTTCTTCTTGGATCAACAGGATTTCCAATGTTTAGCCAGGCAGAAGAGAGCGTCCTTTGGCCCAAGTTGGAAGATGAGTTTGCACTTCAGAATATTATTCTGAACCTGATATGTTTTTCTCACTGATATCAGATATCATATCTGCAAAATCAGAGCCTTCACTCCCACTTTCATCACCCAAATTATCAGTAGAACAGGAGGGAATCTCAGCAGAATTTTCTTCAACTAGTTCTACCTATTGGAGAGGTTCTTCAAATCAGACACTTCTTTGAATGAAAGATTGCTTGGTTATGATATTCATAATTTTGAATCCCTTAGATTCTTCTGGATATCCAATGAACAAACATTCAATAATTCTTGGTTGCAAATATTTCCTCTTGTGAAGCAGAATTCGAGCCCATGCAGTGGACCCAAAAACCTTGAAATTTGACATATCTGGCTTGTGTCCAAAATAGGATTCGAAAGGATTCTTTTCTTTCACCGAAGAGTGAGGTACTCTGTTCTCAATGTGTGCACCAACATTCATGGCCTCATCCCATAGGTTAGCATCTAAACCTTTGGCTTCCAGCATGCAGGTAGTCATCTCTTTGAGGGCCCGATTTTTCCTTTCTTTAACACCATTTTGATGTGGTGTGTAGGGAATGGAGTGATGGATTTGGATCCCACTGTCATCACATATTTGCAGAAATTCAGACTTGATATAATCCCCTCCATTATCATATCTAATATACTTTATCTTTCTCCCAGAGGCATTCTCAACCAATGCTTTGAACTCGGTGAATCTTTCTAAAACTTTAGATGTTTTCTTTAGAAAGGAAACCCAAGTGTATTTGGAGAAATCATCAATGAAGGTAAGTATATACCATGAACCATTCATGGGTACTATGATATCTTTATTATCTCTCTTTCGAACACTCTTTGGAAAATTGATATTGTTTCTCTCGAGGAAAAGAGTCATCTCATCAAGATTTTTCTTCATGCAGGCATGTTCAGGGTGAAATACCTTCCTGCAATAGGAACACTTGACTTTTTCTTTGCCTTTGTTTCCTTTGTTTTTGTGTTTCTTTGAGCCAGAAGACTCTTCTTGCTGCTGGTTCCTTTCTTTAGGATTTGGACCATCAAATTTAGCCTTTTGATTCTTATGCTTTCCTTTACCCTTTGGATCTTTGGGCCTCGAAGCAAACAATGCTTGATCTTTTGAGGATTTGATGTTCCCCATATGCATAGGCTTGTCATGCTCGTTCGTGCGAGACTTAATGAAGGCATCGAGTGAAGGAATTTTTCAATTTGGGACTGTTAGCTTCCCCTTATGGAATGTGGAAACAAAGACTAAATAATCTGAACCAAGTTTTGAGAGGATAGCTAGGATGAGCTGATCATCATCCTTCTCAAACTTGCACTGCTTTAACTTGAGCACTAAGTGCATGAATTTTGTGAAGAAATAATTCGTAATTTTGTAGTTTCTTGGATTCAAGGAAATCAACTCATTCTCTAGCTGATAGATCCATAGATCATATTGCTTATCAAACAAGGAAGCAAGCTTATCCCAAATCTCCTTTGGAGTCTTCAATCCTGAGATGTGGAATAGGAGATATTTGGAAATAGACAGCCAAAAGAAACCATAAGCTTCATCCAAGTTATTCCAGTACTTTGCCTTCTCAATAACACTTGTTGGCTCTTTTTATGCAGGTGGAGGTATGGGTAAAAGCATGGTAACGTGTCTCAGTTTGTGGCAAGATAAATGTATTATGTTATTATAAATGTATTCAAAAAAATATTAAAAAATATAAAAAATGTATTTAAAAAATTCTAAAAATAATTTTAACAGTCACTTGTATGTTATTTTTGTATTCATATAAACTAATATTGATTTTGAAGTTCTAAAATAATAGTTTTTTGGGTCAGGATTTTACGTACACACAAAATTATTATTTTTATTAATAATTTAATAATAAATAAAATATATCATCAAATACAATTTAAAAAAATGTACAACAATCTTAAAAGGGTCTCTAAAAACCTTGTTAAAAATGGAATTAAACAAATAAATGGAGATAGATATGGGGGGTCACGGTTTTGTGAGTACTCATGAGATGATGGAATGAGAATAAATGACCTTTAAAGAAAATGAAATCGATAAGATTATTATTTTTTTTAAAATTTGGAAAAAATTCCATATAAAATCTCATTTACAATGAAAACTTTTGTTTCATTAAACCATTATCTACTTCTTAATGGATTTGTATATATTTAGTTCATTATCTCTTATCAAAGTTCATTGCGAAAAAAAGGGAAAAATTGAGACACATTACCATGCTTTTCATTGTGACTCGGTAGAGCCCTTTTGAACTGAACCGAATCTCCATGTCCTCCTTCCATTGGTGGTAATTGAAAGGAGTAAGAGGATTCAGAGAAGAAGCCATGGAGTTGAGTTAGGGAATGCAGTGAAGGACCTATAAAAACCTGCAATCAACACAAAAAGGGCACCGTAAGGTTGAACAACTTGCACATTTCAGGTTTTCATCACACCTAGCTTAATTTATCAAGCAAGCTTGATTAACAATTCCTTTGCTTAGGACTTATGTGGTAAACCTTTGGCTTCTGGTGCAGTGATAGAATTTTTGAGCTTTTTGCTCAATTTTGCATGCTAGATCCGTAAAAAATCATGTTTTTTTGAAGAAAGAGATTCGTCCCACCGTTGATTTGATACCATATTAAAATCTGTCACAACAATCTTGAGACAAAGCACATACTTACAAGA
This sequence comes from Pseudotsuga menziesii, assembly GCA_001517045.1. NCBI lineage: Eukaryota > Viridiplantae > Streptophyta > Pinopsida > Pinales > Pinaceae > Pseudotsuga > Pseudotsuga menziesii. The sequence goes on from LPNX010519530.1 coordinate 743,645, forward strand.
GAGTCAAGACAATTTAGGCATGAAATGAAAAAACAGTACTACAATAGGAGGTTGCAGTTTGATATTATCAATAATGGAATGAAAATCAATGATACTATGTCATGCTAACTTCGAATTGCATGGATGGGTGTAGCTTAATTGTCTATTAGCCACACTGAACACACCAGTTAACCACTAATATAGCCATGATTGAATCTAACTAAGTCCTAATTGAATCAGAGTACAATAAATTACTGAGTCTAACTGGATTTAACTCAACTACATGTCACTTCATGTCAATTAGTAGGTGGTAGCACATCACTAACTCCAGTCAACTCTGATGAAGTGAAGTGAACTGATACTGGTCATCAAAAGTTAATGGAGGTGCATTAACTCACTCTAGTTCACCCAAATCAGCCCAAAATAGAAAATGGCATGAGGGAGGCACCTTTACAAGTCAGATTAACTGATTGTTAGGTGAAACAACATTTAGTTAACTAATTGGTGCACTTATGACACTCAAATCACCCCAGAATTGCTCCATGATTGAAGGAGGAAGCCTAGTTACCTCCCTGATTGAAGGAGAAGGCTTAGTTGGCCTCCCTGATTGAAGGAGTGCGTGGGTGTTCTCATGATGATGTCATGGCGTGCTGATGCTGATGCCAATTTGAGTCAATAAACTTAGGATAGTGGTTAATTAGGCCAAAAAATGACCAAATAGGTGTGTGGGTTGGATAATGACTTCAACACTCCTAAAGGTGACACTATTGTTGTTTGGAAAATTAGGATTTGTATAAGAATGCTTGGTTTTGGAAAATGCTCTCCAATTCCATTTAGGAAATATATTCATATCCCCAAGCCTTCTCTTGGTTTTGTTCTTATAGAAAATATTATAGGAAATGGCAGTTCGTTTAAACTCCAGTTGAATCAAGAATTCATTATTTTCTTGAAAATAATCTTTAATTTGATTTTTATGGAATTAATAGTTATTTTGTTTAACTAATAACTTTACTAGTTCCTACTTGAGCTTTAGAATACAATATTTATTTAAATATTTTAGTTTACGATATAATATCTACATAGACTCTCACTTATTATTTTAGTTACCTTGATTTCTTTATATATATATACTCTCATATACATATTATATAAAATTTACTTATTATTCTTAATATTTATTCATGCATCCTATATAATAGTTTATTTATTTTGATGCTTCCCCTAGTTTACATTTAATTCTTTTTATCAAGGCCTCAAGTAGGGTTTGGGCGGTCAACTAGGTTAGGTAGCTCTAGATCCTCCTTTCATGTTGGATTACCGCATTTTCGTGGTAGTTCTTCCAGCCCTTCATGGGAAGTAGATTTTAGATTTAAATTAATCAAATTAAAATTAAGTATGATGAGGGTCAGTGATATTTAGAATCTTTCTAAATCAACACAATTAATTTACAGTAAACCCTAGTGCTATTGAGAGCCTAAGCTCAAAACTATCAATTGGGCATTACACTAGTGCAATTACAGAGCCTCTCACTCAACAATAATACTAGAATGTACTTGTATAATACACCTAGGGATACAATATCTAAAGATATGATGCTCCATAGCTTATGCTCAACATCAAGTTGGAGTGCTCCTGGGCTTATGCCCAACGCTTCCATTGTAATGTCTCTAAAATTTATAAAAAAAAAAAATCGTAGGGCTAATAATACTACTAATGATATAAGAGACATCTATACTTAAATTCAAAATTGTAAAACCTATATAGGAATTATACCTATGTTCATGTTCTATTTCTATTTTTGTATGGTTTATATTTTATGATGATGTTCAGTGTCATTCTTTTATCTACTTATGTACTTGTATATTGATATATTTTATCTGGTTTCGATGATGCTTTGATATTGTTTTATTCTTGTTTGATTACATGTTACGTTACTTAGTTTCTTATCTTACTAAACGACAAGGCTAATTTACCTCTTGGTTCTTATGATTTACTGATAGGTATGGATTGGTTAGAACAACATAGGGTAATTTTAAATTGGTATGATAAAACCTTTATGTGTTTAAACAGTGATGGAAAACCAGTAAGTGTAAAAGGAGTTCCTAGAAAAACCACCATAAGGCATATTTCTCCTCTACAGCTTAAGAGAGCTGTTAGGAAGGGTTGTAAAGCTTATGCAGTAACAATAACTGATGAGGAGAATATAAATAAGATAGATAAATTAAAATTGGAAGACATACCAATCTTAAGAGAATATGTTGATGTATTCCCTGAAGAAATTCCGGGACTATCTCCGAAAAGGGAATTGGATTTCATCATTGATCTGGTACCTAGTGCAGTACCTAGCTCAAAGGCCCTTTATTGAATGAACATACCTGAACTTAATGAATTAAAGTCTCAATTAAAAGAACTAATTGGTAAAAAGTATACTCGACCTAGTGTGTCTCCCTGGGGGCCACATGTCATCTTCGTTAAGAAAAAGGACGAAACCATGCGACTTTGCATAGATTACCGTCAGTTGAATAAGATGACCATTAAAAATTGATACCCGTTGCCGTGTATAGATGATCTATTTGATCAACTACGTGGAGCCATGGTGTTTTCGAAAATAGATTTAAGATCTGGATATCATCAAGTTAGGATTAAAGATCAAGACATCTTTGAGACAACTTCTAGAACTCGATATGGCCATTACGAGTTTGTCGTCATACCATTCGGGCTTACTAATTCCCCAACTATTTTTATGTGTTTAATGAACAACATTATGCATAAGTATCTAGATAAGTTTGTAGTCGTGTTCATCGACCATATATTAATCTATTCAAAAACTGAAGAAGAACATAAAGAACATTTAAAAATTGTTTTGCAAGAGATACGAGATCATCAACTCTTTGCAAAGTTTAGTAAATGTGATTTCTTCAAGGATAATATTTAGTACTTAGGTCATGTGGTGACCAAGGAAGGGATTTCAGTAGATCCCGAAAAGATAAAGGAGATCGAAGATTGGCCAGTTCCTAAGGATGTATTTGATGTTTGATCTTTCATGGGAATTACCGGTTACTACCGGAGGTTCATTGAAGGTTTTTCGAGGACCGCGGATCCGATAATTTCTTTGTATAAGAAAGGAAAGAAGTTTGATTGGAACAAGAAATGTGAGGAAAGCTTTAAAAAGTTAAAAGCTTTATTAACCAAAGCACCTATTTTAAGAATAGTTGATCCAAATAAAGAATTTGTAGTGTGCACTGATGCCTGCAATGATGGCTTAGGTGGTGTTTTGACTTAAGAAGGGCATGTTATTGCCTATGAGTCAAGAAAATTAAAAATTCATGAAAATAATTATGGAACTTATGATCTGGAATTAGCAGTTGTTATACATGCTCTAAAGATGTGGCGACATCACCTAATTGGAAAAAAATTTATTTTAATGACTGATAATAAAGGATTAAAGTATCTGTTAGATCAACCTAATTTGAATGCCAGACAAGCTAGGTGGCTAGCTTTTCTAAGTGAGTATGATTTCAAAATTCAGCACATTAAAGGTAAGGAAAATAAAGTTGCTGATGCATTAAGTAGGAATGCAAGGCTGAATTTTGCAGAAGTTATCAGCACTTATACTATAGATTTGGATAAACAACTTAAAGAAGCAATAGAACAAAATGAAATTTACCAAAATTTACAAGCTAAAACCAAAGAAAATCCAACAGAAAGCTTAAGTAAAGGGTACAGTTTTGAATGAAAAAGAATTTTCACTGTATAAAGAAAGCATGTATGTACCTAACATACCTAAAGTTACGCTATTAATTTTGGATGAAATTCAGAAGACCCCATACTCAGGTCATCCAGGGTATCAAAAGACTATAACTATGTTAAGAAAAGAATATTTTTGGCAAAGTATGAAGACTGAAGTAGCAGAGTATATTGCTAGGTGTTTTGAATGTCAGTAGGTGAAAATTGAACATCAACACCCATTTGGATTACTTCAGCCATTACCCATTCCTAGATGGAAATGGGAGATAATCAGTCTCGATTTTGTTACTAGACTACCTAAAAATCAGAATTGAAATGACTCTATCATGGTAGTATTCGATAAGTTAAGTAAAGCAGCTCATTTAATACATGTTAAAACTACATATAAAGTTGCAAACATAGCTGATATCTTTCTAAAACAGATTTTTCGATTGCATGGAATACCGAAAGTCATAATCTCACATAGAGATCCTAAATTTACAGGAAACTTTTGGAAGTCTTTGTTTAAAGGATTAAACACTACATTAAATTTTAGTACTTCATTCCATCCTCAAACAGATGGACAAAATGAAAGATTAAACCAAGTACTGGAAGATTTATTAAGAATGTATGTGAAAGACCAGCGAGGTAAATGGGAGGATTACTTGCATCTAGTAGAATTTCCTTATAATAATAATTATTAGGCATCAACCAAATTTATTCCTTTCGATATTTTGTATGGAAGGAAATGTAATACTCGTATCTCTTGGAGTAATCCAGTGGATAGATTGGTATTAGGTCCTGAACTGTTAAAGGAAATGGAAGAAATTGTAAATCAAGTACAGGGTAATCTGAAAGTGGCACAGGATCGAGAGAAAAGTCAAGCAGACCTTAAAAGAACTTCAGAAGAGTTTTAGGTAGGTGAACATTCATCAAGGTGAGGCCCAAAAAGAGCTCTCTGAGATTGGGGAGTTGTGCAAAACTAGCACCTTGTTACTGTGGTCCATTTGCAATTCTGTCTAGGATTGGACAAGTAACTTATCAATTAGGATTACCACCCAATTTAAGAGTACATAATGTTTTTCACATTTCTGTATTAAAGAAATATGTTCATGATGCTACTCATGTTGTTAATTGGAATGATGTACAGGTGGAACCAGAAGGAGATTTTCTGGTGGAACCTGACTGTATCCTCAGGCAGAGGGAGATCACACTTCGGAACCGCACCATTAGACAAGTGAAGGTGCAATGGAAGCACCTTAGTCCAGAGGAAGCCACCTGGGAATTGGAAAGTAATATGCGAGATGCATATCCAATTCTGTTCTAAGGGAATTCTGAGGATGAAGAATAAATAACATCGAGGACGATGTTATGTTCTAAGGGGGTGTGTATGTCACATGCCTCAATTTTTCAAAAAAACAATATTATCTTATTTGATTGTATTTAAAGACAATATGTTAAATTTTATGCTAAGTTGTAATTGATGACTCTTCAGAGTCAAGGATATTTCATGTAATTCTGAATATTTTAAATTATAAATATATAAAGGTGGAGACAACAGCTTAGGAGAGCTGTTAAAAGAGTGTTTACTGGTCAAATTGGTGGAGGAGACTAGGTGGAGAGCAAACAGACATGTTGCAGCATCCTCAAACCACTTCCAACTTTTGCATGTGGAAACCTCCATACATTTGGGGTCATGATCCCCAAAGAAAGTGGGATCAGAGTAGGTGGCTCAATTAATGACAACTGACCCAAAAGACCTAGGAAATCTTTATAAAAATACCCATTGAAGAGAGATGAGGCTACTCATTCTAGAGAAGTGTTCATTCAGGTGAATGTAATTCAGAGAAATTCAATGAAAGGGAATCGTGGAAAGAGTTTGAGGGGCTAACTGCTAAGTGATCTAGTGCAACTTTTTAGCTGAAGAATCTTACTACTGAGTGCAGAGTGTTTACTGAGTCATTGGACTAGACTATTGTTTTCTTGTTCCATGAGTTCTCAGCCAACAAGAATAGGAACATGCTTGTGGGTCTTGAGGAAGCGTTGTTTGAGTGCTCTCCAGGAGTTTTCTAGGGATGAATGGCCTCCTAACGCTGTTGTTGTCCATCCTAATCAGGTTCTTCATTATTTTGTTTTACTGTGTTAGATAGTTAAATGTGAATCTGACTGTTAAATGAATGTTAAATACTTAGTTGTAAAATGTTAGAGTTAGTAATCTTTTAGATTATTGAAGACATGAATCTGAAATAGATGGAAAATAATTCTAATCTGTGTTTTTCTACGCTTGGAAGGACCAGACCGTACTCCAGCACAAACAGAGTATTTAAAGTAGATGAAGGAAATGATAAGAGACTAAAATGAATAGATGTATTTTGCATTTCATAATAGCAGAGTAATTTATTAGTGTATGTAGGTTATTATCAAAAAGATCAATAACCTGGTTATCTATGTTCTTTGTTTATGTAAATACACTGATAATGAAATATCAGTATTCCATTTAAGGTAGAAGAATTATTATGTTAAGAAAATACCCTTATAGATAAGATGATATGTTTATGCATGGTACATTATTCTTTTTATTTCAATTAAAATCTGTAGGAGGGTAAGTTGTGTTACATTGTATATATATAATTTCTTGTGTTTATTTAATAACCAGTTGCATATGCAGTAGAAGAAACATAGTTAAACTACTTTGTTTACATTCAGTTCACTAAAGATAAAACTACTATTCATATAGTTTATATATTTATAATATGAACTAAACTATGACTAATAGACACTATTAACGAGGGAGAGTATTACGAAAAGTATTTATCTTATCGAAAAGAAACTTGTTTAGGAATCTATTTTTTTTTTTATCTTCAAATAACACTAGTAAATTTCTTTGTATCATTTCAGTAGATAAAAACCATAAGAATACGATAATAACCAGTGTGTATATATATATATATATATAACAACTATTCCATAACAGGTTTATACCTGTAAGAGTAACTACAGGGTCGAAACCCAATATTAAATTCATTGTTTTAATATAAAAAAAATAGTTAAGCTATAATTATATTATTTGGAACATTATCATTAAACAAATTGTGCTATTGTAGACTGGTTATAGTCTTCATAACAAATATATATAAACAGATAAGAATTTAAGAAATCTCATTATACACAAATATAATATTAACTTAAAACAATATTTGTTTGACAAGTAACAGAACCTACTTGAATAAATTAAAAGAATTATTTAAAACAAGGGTTTCATTCAGGAAACCATAGCTCATAATTCCTGAGCCAACAAGTAAAATAACTTATACCATGACTAAATGACAATCTTAAAACTCTTAACAATAATCTAATGCAAATAATAAACAGTAAAATTATTATTTCACCGTCGAAGAGGGTAAAAAAAAAAAACCTAAGTTACATAGAGTTGCAAAGTATTGTACAAAAAGAGTCCGAGCTCGAAGGAAATATTTCAAAATTAAACCCCCTGTATTGCTTGATAGGCCATAAGGCCATAACTTAAATAGTGTACAAAAACCAGCTCTGAGTCCGTGTGCCCATATCGTGGCATGGGTTAATAAACAAAACTAACAGTCTAATTATCAAAACCTACATCATTGTAAAATCCTTTTAACACAAGAAAAGAGCATTTACAAGTCACAGCATTGATTCGGAGTCACCCTGCTGTAAGCGAGGGTTTTAAAAATAAAAACAAAACTTATAAATTGAAGACCAACAACCGAAGACTAGGGAAGACCAAGGTCATTTCCAACTGCAAACATTTCCCTTAAGTCTGTATAAGCAGGGAGAGCCATTTTATAACTAGGGCTTACTTGTAGACTAAACGCCAGTCCAAATGTGAAGTGGTTCCTTCCAAATGTTAGGAAAATTATCACCTGCAAAATGAAAACCTAAACATATTTAAAAACTTGAAAGTAGAATTGAAACTGTAATTTATTTATAGCTTTCAACTTCTTCAAAATGATGTGTTACCTGTAATGTTGAAAACAGAGGTCACGAAGAAGGTAGACTGCACCACGAGCACAACAACCCTCGTTTTCACCTGAGAAGGAGACAACCGGTTCGAGTTATTTAACTACATTGACAACTAGAGAAAGAGAAAGCAATGGCGGTGGCCAAACCACGACTTCAACACTGAAACTATCAACTGTGTAATACTACCCTCACGTATAGCAAGATTTGTTTGCAGAAATCAACTCAAGCACGAGCTGTGAGCTTCACAACTCTCACCCTAAGTGATAGCAATAAAAAAATGCACAAACAGTGAAGCTAAAAACGAGCACTTGCGAGCCCTCAAGTTCGTAGTGAACCCAGCAATGCAGAGACCAAAACCCTCACTAAACAAGGAGGAATAGGGTTTCAAGGTAAAGCTTATAAGTCACGTATTGCATGGCGATGAGAGTTCCACGTGTCCATAAATCTATTCACATCACGGTGGGTTCGTTTGTATAGTCTCCACTACAGCAATCGATACAAATAATTGTCAATCATTTACATTATTCCCATCATGATATTGTAATATATTTATAAAGTCAAAATCTTATTGTTCCAACGGAGCCAAATATTGATAATGAATGAGGAGTATACTATAGTTTAACCTAATGTTTTAACCTCATAAATAGATTTGGTAAAGAACCAATTTGCATATGGAATCGATGCCTAGTTTTATAAAGGATATTATAACCCTTCTTAATCAAACTTGTAAGAAAAAGATTAAGAGGATAGTAGAAGCTTGAACAAGATTGCTCATGCCTTTATTGACTTGTTCAAGTATAACCATGAACTATGATTGTTTAAGTTATGAGAACTAGACTTAAATCAATAAAGTGTTTATAGATATGGTTAACATATATACACTTAAATAGCTCCTACACTTTTAAGTGACCTACATTACTGGCTGTAGGATAGATATCTTATAAACACATAATATTTGGTCACCATAATTTCTATGAAGCTCTAAGATGTATCGAATCAAGGTTAAGTTAGAAATTGGAGTTTAGAATAGTAATCTCTCTAGGATTTTATTACATCTCATTTACATATAAGTAAATAGTAGGGTAATGTGAAGTTGTCACATTATGTTAGTCATGAATAAATTGGGGATTCAAGTCACAATCTTGACGATTTTTTTTATGTAGAGGATACCTTATAAATTACAAGCAATGTTAAGCTGATAAATTTACTATATTGAATCCTAATTGAAACAGAGCTGAAAAGTACATAGTAGGCTTATGGTCTGAAAGAATTAGGTCTATTTCTATAATGATAAGAAACGTTTTAAATATTAAAATAATAATAGCAATAAACTCTTGTGTCAGAGAAAGAGTTATGATACAAAATAATGAGCTCTATTAAGAACTTGAAATCACTTAGAGTAAAGTTAGAAGGAGGTTTTATCTATCTTAAAGATATATCTGTTAAAAGACAAACAGTAGGGCGACGTTAATAACCCTTACGACACAAAGATTAAGTAATATCATATTTGTGAATCAAGTAAAATAAACATTACTTTACCTTGCAGGACCTTAAGTATTCTAAGCAAACTTTTACTCTAGCAGTACTTTTATGTTTAAAGAGTATATTTGGTTTAAAGCCTTAATAAAATTTTACTGGGTCAAAAATTTACCTGTTAAGCCTGTAAAGATCTAGAAATCCAGATACGTTAGCAATCGCTAAGTAAGCCCCAACTATAAAATGAATCCTCACCTACTTGACATTCAAACCATCAGTACAGCTAAATATTCGAATGCAGATTACTTACATCACATATTAAAATTAAAAAACATTAATCTATATGTGTTAAAGTTAATGGTTACTTTTATTTTCTGTTTCATTTCTTCTATTAGCTGCCAGCAGTTATCTAACTACAACTGTAAACATTTTATGTTATCTCAAAATTTTAAATTTTTGTGAAAATTTAGGGTTTTGACATGTGGTATCAGAGCACAAGGTTCAAACAATAGGCCTTGATGAATCCCAACTAGCTTTTATGAAACAATAAATTGAATTATTATGCTGATGTATTTTCTTTTAAATGTTATTCAACAGAGAAATTGTTTCTGAAGTTTAACAAACAGGTATGGAAAGGATGGAGGAATATCCTGAGGAGGAATACCCATTTACTGAACTGGAAAAATTACCAAGAGATCCTATACTAGAATATTTAACCACCAAATCCTCAGAACTGTTACAAACAGTAAAAGACCTAAAATATGAAATGGAATTTGTAAAATGAGATAATGAAAGGATTCTAAGGGCTCAGGAGGAGCTGAATCAGATCCTAACAGAAAAGTTTCAAACTGAGGGTAAGGGTAAAAGAACTAAATTAGAATATACAAGTCATCAACATAAATTTAAAAAGATGAAACACACTAAAAATGAAAGCAGTTCATCTTCAGAGGTGTTTGGTGAATAGCAAAATTTCCATTCTACTAGTGGGAGTACTTATGACAATCATTATACTAAAAAGAGGAAATACAAACCCTATGAGGAAATTTCTGGGGAATTCAAAAAGATAAAACCACCAACTTCCAATAGAGAGACTGAGAAGGGGGAGGAAGAAGAATCCTGGTTATCTGGGTTGAAGAAGTACTTCCAAATATATAACTTTTCTAACCAATTAAAGGCTAGAATGGCTATCTACAATCTCTCAGGAAAGGCTGAAATTTGGTGGAAGGACTTGAAGAGAGTTAAGTGAATAAATGAGAAGAATGTAAATTGGAGTACCTTCAAGAGGTAATTTAAAAAGAAATTTCTGTATGAGCAATACTATGAAGAGAAAACAAAAGAATTTTATGAGCTTAAATTAGGGTCAATGACAATGAAAAATCTGAATAGCAAGTTTTTAAGTCTACTTAGGTATGTGCCATACCCTATAGATGAGAAACCAAAGGTACAACGATTCCTCAACTGTCTACCTTATCATATTAAGGACAGGATTGAGTATGACGAAGAAGCCATGAGGAAAGCCAACTTCTGTTATGAACAGAATCAGAAGAAGGAAAGCATGGCCAACTGGAAGGCCAAGAAAAATAATAATCAATATGATCAAAAGAAGAAAGAATTTGTGCCCAACATAAATTCTAAGACCAATAAGGCTAGAAATTTTCCTAACAAAAATTTCCAAGGAAACAAGAATAATTCACTAAGCAATCAGAATAATTCTAAGGGTAAAGAATTTGCTAATACCATGGTAATTACACCAATAAATTTGATCGCAAAGAACCTATAAAGTGCTGGGAGTGTAATGGCCCACACTATGCATCAGTCTGTCCTAATCAGAAAAAGACTTTCAGTAATATTCATACCATATAGGAGGAGATGACTGTTGGAGAATTATCAAGGAATATGCCTAGAATCAATGCAGCCTTGGATAATTGACAAGCAAAATATCAAACTTCCATGGTGGAAGTAGAAGGTATGATAAATAAAACCCCTATAACTATTTTGATTGATCCAAGAGCTAGTATCAATTATATTTCACCTAAAATGGTAGAAAAATGTAAGTTTCCCGTTGAAAAATTTGAAAATTCTTGGTTAGTTTAGTTAGCCATTGGTGCTAAAAGAAAGGTAACTTGTTTTGAAAAAGAATGTGCAGTAGTTATGGATCATTTTGAAACTATTGTAAAGCTTAATGTATTGCCTCTTGGTTCTTATGATTTACTGATCGGTATGGATTGGTTAGAACAACATAGGGTAATTTTAAATTGCTATCATAAAACCCTTATGTGTTTAAACAGTGATGGAAAACCAGTTCCTAGAAAAACCACCATAAGGTAGATTTTTGCTCTACTGCTTAAGAGAGCTGTTAGGAAGGGTTGTAAAGTTTATGCAGTAACAATAACTGATGAGGAGAATCTAAATAAGATAGATAAATTAAAATTGGAAGACATACCAGTCTTAACATAATATGTTGATGTATTCCATGAAGAAATTCTGGGACTACCTCCGAAAAGGGAATTGGATTTCATCATTGAGCTAGTACCTAGTGCGATACCTAGCTCAAAGGCCCTTGATCGAATGAACATACTTGAACTTAATGAATTAAAGTCTCAATTAAAAGAACTGATTGCTAAAAAGTATATTTGACCTAGTGTGTCTCCCTCGGGGGCACCTGTCATCTTCGTTAAGAAAAAGGATGAAACCATGTGACTTTGCATAGATTAGCGTCAGTTGAATAAGATGACCATTAAAAATCGATACTCGTTGCCCCGTATAGATGATCTATTTGATCAACTACATGGAGCCATGGTGTTTTCGAAAATAGATTTAAGATCTGGATATCATCAAGTTAGGATTAAAGATGAAGACATATTTAAGACAACTTTTAGAACTCGATATGGCCATTACGAGTTTGTCGTCATGACATTTAGGCTTACTAATGCCCTAGCTATTTTTATGTGTTTAATGAACAACGTTATGCATAAGTATCTAGATAAGTTTGTAGTCGTGTTCATTGATGATATATAATATATTCAACAGCTGAAGAAGAACATAAAGAACATTTAAATTTTTTTTTGCAAGACTTATGAGATCATCAACTCTTTGCAAAGTTTAGTAAATTTGATTTCTTCAAGGATAAGATTCAGTACTTAGGTCATGTGGTGACCAAGGAAGGGATTTTAGTAGATCCCGAAAAGATAAAGGAGTTCAAAGATTGGCCTGTTCCTAAGGATGTAATTGATGTTCGATCTTTCATGGGAATTATCGGTTACTACCGGAGGTTCATTGAAGGTTTTTTGAGGATATCGAATCCGATAAATTCTTTGCAGAAGAAAGGAAAGAAGTTTGATTGGAACCAAAAAAGTGAGGAAAGCTTTAAAAAGCTAAAAACTTTATTAATGAGTGCACCTATTTTAAGAATAGCTGATCCAAATAAAGAATTTCTAGTGCGCACTAATGCTTGCAATGATGGCTTAGGCGGTGTTTTGACTCAAGAAGGGCATGTTATTGCCTATGAGTCAAGAAAATTAAAAATTCATGAAAAGAATTATGCAACTTATGATCTGGAATTAGCAGCTGTTATTCATGCTCTAAAGATGTGGCGACATCACCTAATTGACAGAAAATTTAATTTAATGACTGATAAAAAAGGATTAAAGTATCTGTTAGATCAGCCTAATCTAAATGCCAGACAAGCTAGGTGGCTAGCTTTTCTAAGTGAGTATGATTTTGAAATTCAAAACATTAAAGATAAAGAAAATAAAGATCATGATGCATTAAGTAGGAATGCAAGACTGAATTTTGTAGCAGTTATAATCACTTATACTACAGATTTGGATGAAAAACTTAACGCAAGAATAGAACAAGATGAAATTTACCAAAATTTACAAGCTAAAATTAAAGAAAATCCAACAGAAAGCTTAAGTAAGGGGTATAGTTTGAATGCAAAAGAATTTTTACTGTATAAAGAAAGAATGTATGTACCTAACGTACCTGAAGTTAAGCTGTTAATTTTGGATGAAATTGATCAAAATCCATACTCAGGTCATCTAGGCTATCAAAAGACTATAACTATGTTAAGAAAAGAATATTTTTGGCCAAATATGAAGACTGAAGGAGCAGAGTATATTGCTAGGTGTTTTGAATGTTAACAGGTGAAAACTGAACATCAACACCCAGCTGGATTAATTTAGCCATTACCCATTCCTAGCTGGAAATGGGAGATAATCAGTCTCGATTTTGTTACTAGACTGCCTAAAAATCAGAATTTAAATGACTCTATCATGGTAGTAGTCGATAAGTTAGGTAAAGCGGCTCACTTTATATCTGTTAAAACTACATATAAAGCTACAAACATAGCTGGTATCTTTCTAAAATAGATTTTTCGATTGCATGGAATACTGAAAGTCATAATCTCAGATAAAGATCATAAATTTACAGAAAACTTTTGGAAGTCTCTATTTAAAGGATTAAACACTACATTAAATTTTAGTACTTCATTCCATCCTCAAACAGATGGACAAACTGAAAGAGTAAACCAAGTACTAGAAGATTTATTAAGAATGTATGTGAAAGACCAGCCAGGTAAATGGGAGGATTACTTGCATCTTGTAGAATTTGCTTATAATAATAATTATCAGGCATCAACCAGATTTAGTCCTTTCGGAATTTTGTATGGAAGGAAATGTAATACTCCTATCCCTTGGAGTAATCTGGTGGATAGATTAGTATAGGTCCTGAACTGTTAAAGGAAATGGAAGAAATTGTAAAGCAGGTACAGGGAAATCTGAAAGTGGCACAGGATCGACAGAGAAGTCAAGCAGACCTTAAAAGAACTCCAAAAGAGTTTCAGGTAGGTGAACATGTGTTCATCAAGGTGAGGCCCAAAAAGATCTCTCTGAGATTGGGGAGTTGTGCAAAACTAGCACCTCGTTACTGTGGTCCATTTGAAATTCTGTCCAAGATTGGACAAGTAGCTTATCAATTAGCATTACCACCCAATTTAAGAGTACATAATGTTTTTCACATTTCTGTATTAAAGAAATATGTTCTTGATGCTGCTCATGTTGTTAACTGGAACGATGTAAAGGTGGAACCAAAAGGAGATTTTCTGGTGGAACCGGACTGTATCCTTGGGTAGAGGGAGATCACACTTCGGAACCGCACCATTGGACAGGTGAAAGTGCAATGGAAGCACCTTAGTCCAGAGGAATCCATCTGGGAATTGGAAAGTAATATGCGAGATGCATATCCAATTCTTTTCCAAGGGAATTCTGAGGATGAAGAATAAATAACATCGAGGATGATGTTATGTTCTAAGGGGGTGTGTATGTCACATGCCCCAATTTTGCAAAAAAACAATATTATCTTATTTGATTGTATTTAAAGACAATATGTTAAATTTTATGCTAAGTTGTAATTGATGACTTAGCAGAGTCAAGGATATTTAATGTAATTATAAATATTTTAAATTATAAACAAATAAAGGTGGAGACAACAGCTTAGGAGAGCTATTAAAAGAGTGTTTATTGGTCAAATTGGTGGAGGAGACTGGGTGGAGAGAAAACAAACATGTGGCAGCATCCTCAAACCACTTCCAACTGTTGCAGGTGGTAACCTCCCTACATTTGGGGTCATGAACCTCCAAGAAAGTGGGATCAGAGCAGGTGGCTCAATTAATGACAATTGACGACCCAAAATACCTAGGCAATCTTTATAAAAATACCCATTGAAGAGAGCTGAGGTTGCTCATTCTAGAGAAGTGTTCATTTAGGTGAATGTACTTTAGATAAATTCAATGGAAGAGAATTGTGGAAAGATTTTGAGGGGTTAACTGCTAAGTGATCTAGTGTAGCTTTTTAGTTGAAGGATCTTACTACTAAGTGTAGAGTGTTTACTGAGTCATTGGACTAGACTATTGTTTACTTGCTCTACCGGTTCTTAGCCAAGAAGACAAAGAACAGGCTCGGGGGTCCTGAGGAAGCGTTGTTTGAGCACTCTCCAGTAGTTCGGTAGGGAGGAAAGACCTCCTAACGCTGTTCTCCATCCTAATCAGGTTCTTCATTCTTTTGTTTTACTGTGTTAGATAGTTAAATGTGAATCTGACTGTTAAATGAATGTTAAATATTTAGTTGTAAAATGTTAGAGTTATTAATCTTTTAGATTAATGAAGACATGAATATGAAATAGATGGAAAATAATTATAATTTGTGTTTTTCCACACCTGGAAGGACCAGACCGTACTCCAGCAAAAACATAGTATTTAAAGTAGATGAAGGAAATGATAAGAGACTGAAATGAATAGACATATTTTGTATTTCATAATAGCATAGTAATTTATTGTTGTATGTAGGTTATTATCAAAAAGATCAATAACCTGGTTATATATGTTCTTTGTTTATGTAAATACACTGATAATGAAATAGCAGTATTCCATTACATGTAGAATAATTATTATGTTAAGAAAATACCCTCGTAGATAAGATGCTATGTTTATACACAGCACATTATTCTTTTTATTTCAATTAAAATCTGTAGAAGGGTAAGCTGTGTTATGTTGTATATATATAATTTCTTGTGTTTATTTAATAACCAGTTGCATATGCAGTAGAAGAAACACAACTAAACTACTTTGTTTACATTCAGTTCAATAAAGATAAAACTACTATTCATATAGTTTATATACTTATAATATTAACTAAACTAAGACTAACTGTTCCTATTAACGAGGGAGAGTATTACGAAAAGTATTTATCTTATCGAAAAGAAACTTGTTTAGGAATCTATTTTTTTTATCTTCAAATAACACTAGTAAATTTATTTCTATCATTTCAGTAGATAAAAACCATAAGAATACAATAATAACCAGTATAAAAATACACACACACACACACACACACACACACACACACACACACACACACATATAAATCTAAGTAAGAACTGTTCCATAACAGGTTTATAACTACGAGAGTAACTACAGGGTCGAAACCCTATATTAAATTCATTGTTTTAATATAAAAAAAACAGTTAAGCTATAATTCTATTATTTGGAACATTATCATTAAACAAATTGAACTATTGTAGACTGGTTACAGTCTTCATAACAAATATATATAAACATATACAAATTTAAGAAATCTCATTATACACAGATATAATATTAACTTAAAATAATATTTGATTTACAAGTAACATAACCTACTTAAATAAATTAAAAGAATTATTTAAAACAAGGGTTTCATTCAGGAAACCCTAGGTCATAATTCATGAGCCAACAAGTAAAACAACTTATACCATGACTGAATGACAGTCTTAATACTATTAACAATAATCTAATGCAAATAATAAACAGTAAAATTATTATTTCACTGTCGAAGAGGGTTAAAAAAAAAACCTAAGTTACACAGAGTCGCAAATTATTATGCAAAACGAGTTCGAGCTCGAAGGAAATCTTTTAAAATTAAACCCAGTGTATTGCTTGATAGTCCGTAAGGCCATAACTTAAATAGTGTACAAAAACCGTCTCTAAGCTGATGTGCCCATATCGTGGCATGGGTTAATAAAAAAAACTAACAGTCTAATTACCAAAACCTTCATCATTGTAAAATCCTTTTAACAGAAGAAAAGAGCATTTACAAGTCACGACATTGAGCCGGAGTCACCCTGCTGTAAGAGAGGGTTTTAATAACAAAAACAAAACATATAAACTGAAGACCAACAACCCAAGCATGGGGAAGACCAAGGCCATAACTCCTTCTAACTGCAAACATTTCCCCTAAGTCTGTACAAGCAGGGAGAGACATTTTATAACCGGGGCTTACCGGTATATTGAACGCCCATCCAAATGTGAAGTGTTTCCTTCCAAATGTTAGGCAAACTATCACTTGCAAAATGAAAAGCTAAACATATTTAAAAACTTGAAAGTAGAATTGAAACTGTAATTTCTTTATAGCTTTCAACTTCTTAAAAACGATGTGTTACCTGTAATGTTGAAAACCGAGGTCATAAAGAAGGAAAATTGACACCACGAGCACAACAACCCTCGTTTTCACTTGAGAAGGAGGAAACTGGTTCGAGTTATTTAACTACATCGACAACTAGAGCAAGAGAAAGCAATGGGAGTGGCCAAACCACGACTTCAACACTGAAACTATCAACTGTGTAATACTACCCTCACGCACAACAAGATTTGTTTGCAGAAATCAACTCAAGCATGAGCTGTGAACTTCACAACTCTCACCCTAAGTGACAGTAATCCAAAATGCATAGACAATGGAGTTGAAGGTGAGCACCTGCAAGACCTCGTGGCCACAGTGAAACTAGCAATGCAGAGACCGAAACCCTTGCTGAACAATGAGGAATAGGGTTGCAAGGTAAAGCTTATAAGTCACTTATTACATGGTGAGGAGAGTTCCACGTGCCCACAAATATATTCACATCACGGTGGGTTTGTTTGTATAGTCTACACTGCAACAATCGATACAAATAATTGTCAATCATTTACATTATGCCCATCATGATATTGTAATATATTTATAAAGTCAAAATTGTATTGTTCCAACGGAGCCAAACATTGATAATGATTGAGGAGTATACTATAGTTTAACTTAATGTTTTAACCTCATAAATAGATTTGGTAAAGAACCAATTTGCATATGGAATCGATGCCTAGTTTTGTAAAGGATCTTATAACCCTTCTTAATCAAACTTGTAAGAAAAAGATTAAGAGGATAGTAGAAGCTTGAACAAGATTGCTCATGCCTTTATTGACTTGTTCTTATAATCATGAACTATGATTGTTTAAGTTATGAGAACTAGACTTAAATCAATAAAGTGTTTATAGATATGGTTAACATATATACACTTAAATAGCTCCTACACTTTTAAGTGACCTACATTACTGGCTGTAGGATAGATATCTTATAAACACATAATATTTGGTCACCATAATTTCTACGAAGCTCTAAGATGTATCGAATCAAGGTTAAGTTAGAAATTGGAGTTTAGAATAGTAAACTCTCTAGGATTTTATTGCATCTCATTTACATATAAGTAAATAGTAGGGTAATGTGAAGTTGTCGCATTATGTTAGTCATGAAGAAATTGGGAATTCAAGTCACAATCTTGATGATCTTTTTTATGTAGAGGATACCTTATAAATTACAAGCGATGTTAAGCTGATAATTTACTATATTGAATCCTAATTGAAACAGAGCTGAAAAGTACATAGTAGGCTTATGTTCTGAAAGACTTAGGTTTATTTCTATAATGATAAGCAACATTTTAAATATTAAAATAATAATAGCAATAAAATCTTGTGTCAGAGAAAGAGTTATGATACAAAATCATGAGCTCTATTAAGAACTGGAAATCACTCAGAGTAAAGTTAGAAGGAGTTTTTATCTATCTTAAAGATTTATCTGTTAAAAGTCAAACGGTAGGGCGACATTAATAACCCTTACGACACAAAGATTAAGTAAAATCGTATTTGTGAATCAAGTAAAAGAAACATTACTTTACCTTACAGGACATTGAGTCTTCTAAGCAAACTTTTACTCTAGCAGTACTTTTATGTTAAAAGAAGTATATCTGGTTTAACGCCTTAATAAACTTTTATTGGGTCAAAAATTTACCTGTCAAGCCTATAAAGATCTAGAAATCCAGATACATTAGCAATCGCTAAGTAAGTCCCAACTAGAAAATGAATCCTCACCTACTTGACATTCAAACCATCAGTACAACTAAATATTCAAATGCAGATTACTTACATCATATATTAAAATTAAAACAACATTAATCTATATGTGTTAAAGTTAATGGTTACTTTTATTTTCTATTTCATTTCTTCTATTAGCTGCTAGCAGTTATCTAACTGCAACTGTAAACATTTTATGTTATCTCAAAATTTTAAATTTTTGTGAAAATTTGGGGTTTTGACAATAACCCATGCTAGGGTTTCACAACCATATTTTGCTTTCATTTTTTTGGGTGGTGAAAGGGAGTGTGAGCTCCATTGTTGGGGCTTCATTTACGGAGGCGAGGTTATAGTGTTTAATGAGTTGTTTAGCAGGTATGTGTACCACATTGTGGTTTTAATCTTTGTTTACACCTTCATTTCAATAATGGGTAATGCATACTTCTGATGCATCTCTGTTTTTGTTTGCAGGTTTGGACGAGCATGGAAATATGTGTGATTGTGGCAAGGAAGAAGGCCATTAGTGCATACCTGGTAATCCCATATGAAGAGGGCCTTCACCCAAATGCTTGGTCATTTACGGGGTTTGCATGGGTTCTCTATTTGAAGTTTGTAACATGATTCCCACTTGGGATTTGCCATGTTTTGGGGAAGTAATAAATATGCTTAGACTTTAATCGTGGGTTTGGCTATTGTCTTTCACAACCCATTCAGATGTTTGTGAATTTAGACATGACTGTGGATATTTTTAGTGTGTAATTTAAAACCTCTGTGTTGGAATTTTATAATGGTGTTTTCTTTGTTTTACTTCAGCTCTTTGTTGCTGTGATCAAAGGGTTTTAATTGTTATACGAAGGTTGAAATATATCATTTCCATTGCTGGAAAATGGCACTATGATTATGTTGTTGATAGTTTATTCTTGACCGTGGATATAATTCGGGTCTTTATTCCCACGGTGTAATTGTATGAAATGTTAACGTTCTTTAAAAAGGGTTTACCTATGTGTAATATTAAAATAGTTGGTTTTGTTCGCTTATGTTTAGAAATGAAGGTCAAATCCCTGGCTCTGTTCAACATGTATAAATTGATATGGTTTTGGTTTAAATTTTTTAATGATAACGTTTATTTGTTTAATGCTGTGGTTTTGATGGCGACCGTATTAATGCGACCCTTGCTCGCTTAATGGCATAACCTGTGTTTTCTGGAATGCTTATAAATTATAATTAATATATGTGGTATATGGACAGACTTTCGGCCAATGTTTTAGTGGATTCGATAGTTGATTTGGCGTTTAAGTTGGGTATTTTATTTAAATGGTTTTAAGTGCTCACTGTTGGAGCTTTATGGGATTCAATAGTTGATTTTATTGTTTATGTTTGTTATTTCCTTTTAAATTGTTAAATGCTCCTAGCTGAAGCTTATGATATTCGATCTTGGGTCATTGAGGGTTTAAAATAGGTTATCGTGAAGGAATTCTAGACAACCCTTAACATGATTCAATATTGGGTTGAATAATATCATGATACTTTGACTGTGTTTAAATTTTGGTTTTATATTGTGAATTATTTCCTCTTAAGAACGTTGACATGATCTTGACCGTTGTTTTAAAGGAATGATGATTATGTTTGTGATTTACTTATCTTGTTGTAGCGTAGCTAGTTTACACACACACACACACATATGTATGTGTGTCTATTTGTTTTTGATGTTGGAAAATGTAATATGCCATCGTTTATTTAGGTTAGCCAATCTTTTGTACAAGATAGGTCAGGATTTGTTCTTTGGGTGAAAATGATAGTTTAATGGATATCATGGATGACTATGTAATTTTATTAATTGTGAATGTTTTTAAAACAACATCTGTTGCACATTATTTATGTGGCTTGGTTATTGATTATGTGTATTCGTTAGTTTGTTTATTAGTCTGGTTAATGGGTAGTTTAAATGATATCGTGGATGACTGCAATTTTTTTTTATTTAATTGTTTTAGTTTGTTTTGTTTGGATGGCATATCCATCATTTTTCAGTTCTTTTAATGATTTTTAGGAAGTGAATGTTGCACATATTCTATATAGTATGTTTAGTGGTGTTTAGGAAGTTTGAAAACATGATGAGCTTGGATTCCATGGGACTTGATCCCTGGTTCGTGACTCTGGTTTAATAGTTTTTTTAATGGATAATTTTTTTTGATGATGGTTTTTACTTATACTTCTATTTTTATAAATTCATATATGGAATGTGTTTTTAGGGTTTATAGTTTTAATACCATTTTCCATAATTGTAAAAGTTTTAATTACTAAATTTTATCAGAACTTTAAATGTTTCAGTCTAGGCTTAAACCCTAACATAAGTAGGAACTTTTAGAGACTAGTTCTAACATAATCCTCATAAGCAATTTATCCTAGAGTTCTACATAAAAATTTTAAACAGAGATAAAACCAAACTAAAACATTTATTTAAATGGATGAAGAGTAAAATTATAGATCCTAATATAAAACATAATGGCTATAATTACATCTTGTAAGCATAATTAAAATAGCTTGGAAATGTAGAAACCTCTTACCTGCAACTATACATCTTGTAATTCCTAAAGGACCCTACACACTTTAAACACCTAGAATTAATAAAACACTTTCTATCTCTCACTGTAGGGATGATAACCAGATAAATTTGGAACTACCACATTCCTCCCAACCATGACTCGTAAAAATTCTTGGTTCTAATTCGGATCCCCCCAAGATGGCTCAAACATGCAAGAGACCTAGAACTCTTAAAGGTGAGGCTACTCCTATTTGGAAATCAAGATCTGTATAAGAATGCCTGGTTCTAGAATATGCTCTCCAATTCTATCCAAGAATAAATGATGAGACCCCCAATCCTTCTCTTTGCTTTGTTCTTATAGAAAATATTTTAGGAAAGGGCAGTTGGTTTAAACTTTAGTTGAATCAAGAATTCATTACTTTCTTGAAAATAATCTTTGATTTATATGGAATTAATAATTATTTTATTTAACTAGGAACTCTTTACTAGTTCCTACTTGAGCATGCTAGAATAGAATATTTATTTAAATATTTTAGTTTATGATATAATATCTACATAAACTCTTATTATTTTAGTTATCTTTATTTCTTTTATATAT
>LPNX010519530.1:765667-838547 GCA_001517045.1 Pseudotsuga menziesii
ATCATATATCATAGTTTATTTATTTTGGTGCTTCCCTAGTTTACGTTTATTTCTTTTATCAAGGCCTCAGGGAGGGTTTGGTTGGTCAACTAAGTTAGGTATCTCTAGATCCTCCTTGCATGTTGGATGACCTCACATTTCTTGGTAGTTCTTCCAGTCCTTGATGAGAAGTAGATTTGAAATTTCGTTTAATCAACTTAAAATAAGTATGATGAGGGTCAGTACTATTCAGAGTCTTTTCCAACTCAACACACTTAAATTTTAGTAACCCCTAGTGTTATAAAAATCATAAGATCAACACTATTAGATGGGCGTTACACTAGTGCAATTACAGAGCCTCTCACTCAACATTAATACTAGGATGTACTTGTATAATACACTTAGGGGTACAATGGAAAAATATCCGATGCTCTAGAGCTTATGCTCAACATGAATTTGTAGCGCTCTAGGGCTTATGCCCAACACTTCCAATCTTATAGCTCATGTTCTCCAGAGCTTATGCTCAACACAAAATATCATAACTCATGTGCTCCAGAGCTTATTCTCAACAAAAAATATCATAACTCATGTGTTCCAGGTATTATACCCAACACATCATAGAACTCAATCATGCATTCAGTATTCTGCACAATACACCACAATAATAATCTCAGTATATATATTAGGTCCAATCACATAATAATAAATCCAGTACATCGGAGCCTACGCCCAGTACGAAGATAATAGTCTTTGTCCATTAAGGCCTAATCCCAACATATATAATCATATATAAGACAATAAACATGTGTGTCGACTTACGCCAAATATATCTATCTAATCAACATAACTCATGTGCAGTGGGACATACACCCAATATATGAGCATAAACATAAACATCAAAGTAACGCATATGTAGTGGGGCCCATGCCCAATATAGTCAAAGTTAAAATTCTGGATATTACATCCCTCCCCGCTTAGAACATAACTGTCCCAGTGTTCTACGGACTATAAATGAAGTCATGGCACAAAGCAGGGTAATCCTCTTTCATGGTGGCTTCATTATCCCATGTGGCCTCATCGGGATCAAAGTGCTTCCATTTCACTTTCATTTGGAATATGGTTTGCTTCCTGAGCTGTACTTCTCTTTTGTCTAGAATGTAAAGGGGTTCTGGCATAAACTCTCCTTCATGTTCCACCTGCAACAAGGACCAATCAATAACATGTTTAGTATCGTATACATATTTATTTAATATAGATGCATGAAAAACATTATGAACCTTTATATGAGTGGGTAAAGATAATTCACACGCCAGTGGCCCTCTCTTGGACATTATCTCAAAGGGTCCAAAAAATATCGGTATGAAATTTCTACACCTTCCC
This sequence comes from Pseudotsuga menziesii, assembly GCA_001517045.1. NCBI lineage: Eukaryota > Viridiplantae > Streptophyta > Pinopsida > Pinales > Pinaceae > Pseudotsuga > Pseudotsuga menziesii. Next base: position 767,027 of record LPNX010519530.1, read on the forward strand.
AACCTTAATGAGATTCTTTTCACTTTTACTATTAAATAAACATGTTCATCGATTGGTAATATTTATCTTTTATTTTCTTATCCGCATAATGTTTCTGGCGGTATTGTGCTTCCTTAATATTTTGTTATACTTTGGTGACTAACTGTTCTAGTTCCTTGATTAAATCTGATCCTAACATGAGCCTGTCCATCGGGCTATCCCAAGTCATCGGTGTCCTACACTTTCGGCCATAGAGTACCTCGAAGGGACTCATTTTGGTGAAGGTTTGGTATCCTTTTTTATATGAAAACTATATGAGTTGTAGATAATCCTCCCACTTTGTGGGATTGTTCATCACGTACATTCTAAGTATGTCCTAAAAAAATTGATTTACCCATTTCGTCTGCATGTCTGTGTGTGGGTGGAAGGCGGTACTAAAATTTAACTATGTCTTTAAGTCAGAGAATAAAGGTATTTAAAATTTACTGGTAAACTTTGTATCTCAATCCGAGATGATTTCCTTGGGTATTCCATGCAATCAAAATATCTCCTTTAGGAATATGTTAGCAATGTGAACTTCTTTGTAAGTTGACTTAACTGAGATAAAGTATGCCACTTTAGGAAACTTATCAACCACCAAAAAGATGGAATCATTATGCTTCTCTATCTTTGGTAGACCCATAATAAAATCCATACTAATAACCTCCCATTTCCATTATGGAATGGGTAACTGCTGTAGTAACCCTGAAGGATGTTGTTGCTAAGTTTTGACTAGCCGAAACTATTGACATTTTGCGATGAATAGTGCTATGTCAACCTTTAACTCAGGCCAAAAAAAGTGTTTCTTTACTGCCGATATCATCTTTTGATATCCTAGGTTCCCTGTGTAGGGATTCGCTGAAACTATGTTAGGATGTTGGACCTGATGTCTTCTCCCTCTAGAATATATAGTCTCTCTTTGGACCACAATAGTCCTATCTTATCTACCTTATATTCTTTCTGTTGTTGAAACAACCTATCCACATGAATATTTTTGAGGAATTCAACATAGAAATGGTCAAGTCCACTTTTCGTTATGATCCTATTTTGAAAATCCAAATCGGTTTGGATCAAAGTTACCTCATACAACATATGAGCTCATCGACTTAAATCATCAACAATTTTATTCTCATTTCCATTTATATGTTTTAATTTGAAGTGGTACTCTCTAAGGAAGGCCAACCATCTAGCATGCCTAGAATTTAGATCTGGCTAGTCGAACAAATACTTTAGAATCATGTTGTTTGTCTTCGAGAGAAATTTATTTCCTATGAGGTAGTGCCTCTACATCTTCAAGGCGTGGATAATGGTCGCTATCTCAAGATCGTGTGTGGGATAATTTTGTTCATGTTCTTTTAATTTATGTGACTTGTGATAGATTACGCAATAATTTTGCATGAGGACTCCACCAAGTCCTTCCTTTCTTGCATCTATGCAAACAACAAAATCCCCATCGGGATCCACAATTCGTAGTATATGTGCAGTAGTCAAAATCTATTTAAGATTCTAGAAGATTTCCTCGCACTTGGTTGTCCACAAAAAAATGTTTTCCTTCTTTTGTAAGGCGATCATGGGACAAGAACTCCTGTAAAAGTTCCAAATGAACTTTCGATAGTAACCTGTTAATCCCAAAAATGATCTAATGTCTATGACACAAGTAGGGGTAGGCCATTCTTCGATGGCTTTGATCTTTTTTGGGTCGAAGGCTATCCCTTTATCAGAAATGATGTGACCTAGGTATTGTATCTATGGTTTGTAAAAATCACATTTTCTAAACTTAGCGTAAAGTTGGTCTTCTCGTAACACCCATAGTACTATTCGGAGGTGTTCCTCATGTTCTTATTTACTCTTTGCATACACTAGTATGCCATATATACAGACTAATGCAAACTTATCCAGGTATTTACTAAATATATTCTTTATCATGCACATAAAATTTGTCGGTGCATTGGTTAGCCCAAAAGGAATTACTACAAACTCGTAATGGCCTTATCGAGTTCAAAAGGAGGTTTTGCGTATATCTTCATCACAAATCCTTACCTAATGGTATATGGACTACAAGTCGATCTTTGAAAATATCTTTTCTCCTCCGACTTGATTGAACCAGTCATCGATCTTAGGGAGTGGGTAACAGTTCTTGATGGTCATCTTGTTGTTGTCGTTAATAGATGCACATTTTCATTGTACCATCCTTCTTCTTTACCAAAAGTATAGGTTGTCCCCAAGGGGGCACACTAGGTCGGATATAACCCTTCTCTATCAATTCCTGTAACTATAACTTGAACTCCACCAACTCTAGCATGCTCATGCGATATGGGGATTTTGAATCCGGTACTGAACCTGGTGTCAGTTTTATAGAAACATATAAGTCCCATTTTGGTGGTAATCCCAGTATTTCCTCGAGAAATACGTCCTTAAATTCCATGAGAACAGGAAAGGCCTCAATTTTTTGTTCTCTCTCAGCTTCTACATCCTGTATATTAACTGAAAAAAGTTTGCATCCCTTCCTAATACATTTCTTCACTTGTAAGGAGGATATATGTCTAATGGAAATATTCTTGGGTATGCATTGAATCTTTGTTTGATTCCCATGGTTGTCTGTGCACAAGATTGACTTGTTTAGACAAGCAAGCATGACATGGTGTTGTTCCAACCAGTCCATGCCTATAAGTATGTCGTATGATCCTAAGGGTAAGATATTTATATTTACCTTAGCTGGAAAGCCTTTAATGTCTACCTCACGGTCTCTTACTAGTTCTAAAGCCTTTCCTTTTGTACCAGTGGCTAGTTGTACCAGCCATGGTTTCTCATGTTTTTCTTTGTTAGGTTTACATGTGTCAACAATATTGGGGGAAACATAGATTCAGAAAGCACTGAGATCAATTAAAATTTAAATATAAGTGTTTGAAACCTTACCTTCTATTTCAACGATAGTGGCATGATGGTTTGCTTCTCGGTCGTCAAGTGCTACATAGATCCTAGGTGTAATAGCCATGTTCTCTACTGTTGGGTCTTGTTGCAGGTTGTGCAGGAATCCATTGGTATTTCTTGGACAATCTCTGGCATAATGGGGCCCTTGGAATTTCCAACAGTTAACCTGCAGCAGGGCAGCCTTGACTCCTTCGTTTGTTGCTGGTCTATTGGTATTTGGTGTGGGCACATTCAGCCTTGCACTTTTCTTGTTGAAATTTCTGTTAGACGAAAAACTACTATTTTGTTTTCTGTATGGCGGTGGTTTAAAACCAAGTTTTTGGTTTTCTGAGAAAGTCCTAGACCTTTTTCGAATTCTATTTATATTTTATTTCCTTAGTTTTCCATGTTCATAACAAAGTCTAGATTTGTGTAAGGTAGTGTCTAGTGTTTTTGGCATGTAAAAATCAATTCTCTCTCTAAAATTTGGAGGAAGACACCCAAAAAATTGTTGTATCTTGACCTTTTCGTCCTTTATGTAAGGTACATAATGTAACATATCCAAGAATCTGTTGATAAGGAATCCATGGACATGGAGCCCATCCTTAACTCATGAAATTATTTCACTTTTCTATCAAAGAATCTTTCAGACATGTATTTTTCTTAGAAGATTCTGCGGAAATTACTCCATCTGATTTCTTTTACTTCATCCTTTTTAGTATGCTTTAGGTCTCTCCACCATTTAGCTTCTTTTCCATTTAAGTTGTAAATGGCCAGCCGAGATTTCATCTCGCTGGACTAGTTATGTACTCGAAAGTATTTATTCATACCCAAGAGCCATTCTTCGGCCTTCTCCCCGCTATTCATTTCTCCTTCATAGGTTTGGGATTTGATCTTTTGAAATTATCCTTGAAGGAATTCATCATTTTTCTGTCTTTTTCTGCAAGGAGAGGGTGAACCATCACTAGAAGAACTATGATATTCTTCTTCTGGAAGATCATGAGTGTGTTCTTCTCTTCCCTCTTCCTTTGGACTTCAGGTCCTTCTTTTACAATGATAATTTTCCATTGATTTATTAGTTAAATGTGTAGGTTTTCCATGAGGGTTTACTCCCATCTTGTTCTGAAGTCAAATTCATTTATTTCTTTTTGTTCTTTTCTCTCATTCATGTTATCATCTTTAAATATTTGTAAGTCTTCTTGCAGATTATGTATGGTATTCATTAGGTAGGAATTTAATTCCACCACAAGTTCTTCTTCTCGTGTTGGGGAATTCAGGTTCCCTTGTCGACTTTTGTCCTCTTATGTATCCATGATTTGGACTATTCTTTAAATATTGAACTTAAACATTTAGTAAAATAATATTTTATTAGTTAAAAAAATCACAAATATAGTTTTGAAATGTTTATTTCTGCAATGGATATTCAGGAGTGCCCATTAGGTCTCTAAGTGTTTGAAACTAGGCTCTGATACCACTTATAATGTCCCTAAAATCCATAAATAAATAAAAAAATCGTAGGGCTAATAATATTGCAAATGATATCAGGAACATCTATACTTAACTTCAGAATTGTAAAACTTGTATAGGAATTATACCTATGTTCATGCTCTATTTCTATTCTTGTATGGTTTCTATTTTACGATGATGTTCATTGTCATTCTTTTATATACTGATGTACTTGTGTATTGATATATTTTATCTATTTTCCATGATGCTCTGATATTGTTTTACTCATGTTTCATTACACGTTACATTACTTATTTTCTTATCTTACTAAACGACAAGGCTAACTTACCTTTGTATTTAAAGGGGAGGACTGGATGGATTTTTCCTAACGACTCACTCGAAAAGGTAAGGAAATCCTGTGCAATTGGGCTTACTTAGTTATCATGAACTAATGGATGATGTATCTATTTTTTATTTCAGGTATTTCATCGCTAAACCTATGCTACATGTGCATGAAAAAAAAAGGTGAAAGACCTAGCACCTAAAGCTTGCTAATTTACTAAAAACTATGGGATCGACATGGTATTAAAACTCCACACAAAAGAATGAAACTCAAACTATAGAAGAAGGGTTTAAATCTAAATCATGGTGGAGGATAGCTGGCTTGGTTAATGCACCCATGTGAAGGACTGCATGGCTCCTCCATGCTTGCACAAGCAATATAACCCATGCTAGGGTTTTGTAGCCATATTTTGCAGCCATATTTTTCATTCGTTTTGTTGTGTGGTGAAAGGGGGTGTGAGCTCCATTGTTGGGGCTTAGCTGATAGAGGTGAGGTTACAGTGTTTAACGAGTTGTTTACTAGGCATGCGTACCACATTGTGGTTTTAATATTTGTTTACATCTTCGTTTCGATAATGGGTAATGCATACTTTGTTTCAATAATGGGTAATGCGTATTTCGTTTCAATAATGGATAATGGGTAATGCATTGTATTAAAAATCCACACAAAAGCATGAAACTCAAACTATAGAAGGAGGGTTTATATATAAATCATGGTGGAGGATAGGTTTCATGGTTAATGCGCCTGTGTGTCCTCCATGTTGGCACAAGCAATATAACCCATGCTAGGGTTTCACAACCATATTTTGCTTTCATTTTGTTGGGTGGTGAAAGGGAGTGCGAGCCCCATTGTTGGGGATTCACTGGCAAAGGCGAGCTTATAGTGTTTAACAAGTTGTTTAGCAGGTATTCATACCACAATGTGGTTTTAATATTTGTTTACATCTTCGTTTTGATAATGGGTAATGCATACTTCCGATGCAACTTTTTTTTTCGTTTCCAGGTTTGGACGAGCATGGGAAGCTCTACAACTGTGACAAGGAAGAATGCCATCAATGCATACTTGGTAAGCACATATGAAGAGGGCCTTCACTCAACTGCTTGGTTGTTTACAGGCTTTGCAAGGGTTCTATGTTTGAAGTTTGTAACAGGTTTCCCACTTGGGATTCGCCAGGTTTTGGGGAAGTAGCAACGATGCTCAGACTTAAATCGTGGGTTTGGATATTTTGTTTCAGAACCCATTCAGGAATTTGTAAATTTGGACATGAATATGGATATTTTTACTAGTTAATTTAAAACCTCTGTGTTGGAATTTTATAATGGTGTTTTGTTTGTTTTACTTTGGCTCTTCGTTGCTATGAGAATTATGTTTTAATTGTTATACAAATGTTGAAATATATCAGTGCCATTGCTTAGAAATGGAACTATGATAGTTCTGTTTATATTTTATTCTTGACTGTAGATATAATTCGGTATTTTATGCCAACACTGTAATTGTATGAAATGTTAACATTCTTTAAAAAGGGTTTACCTCTGTGTAATATTAAAATAGTTGGTTGTGTTCACTTCTGTTTAGAAATGAAGGGCAAAGCCCTAGATCTGTTTAACATGTATGAATTGATATGGTTTTGGTTTAAATGTTTTAATGCCATCGTTTATTTGTTTAATCCTGTGTTTGTGATGGTGGTCGTATTAATGCAACCTTTGCTCGCTTAATGGCATAGCCTCTGTATTCTGGAACATTTATAAATTCTATTTAATCTCTATGGTATATGAACATACTTTCATCCAATGTTTTAGTGGATTCAATAGTTGGTTTGGCGTTTATCTTGGGTAGTTTATTTAAATGGTTTTAAATGCTCTCTGTCGGAGCTTAATGGGATTCAATAGTCGATCTTATTGCTTATGTTTGTTATTTCTTTTTAAATTGTTAAATTCTCCCAGATGGAGCTTATGATATTCAATATTGGGTCCTTGAGGGTTTAGGTTGGGTGATCGTGAAGGAATTCTAGCCAACCCTTAACAGGATTCAATATTGGGTGGATGAATATCGTAATACTTTGACTGTGTTTAAATTTTGGTTTTATATTGTAAATTGTTTCCTCTTAAGAACGTTGATCGATTGTCGACCTTTGTTTTAAAGGAATAATGATTCTATCGGTGACTGACTTATCTTGTTGTAGCATAGATGGTTTATATATATGTATTTTCGATGCTGGAAAATGTAATATGCTAGCGTTTATTTAGGTTATCCAATCCTTTGTATAGAATGGATGGGGATTTGTTCTTTGGGGAAAAGAAATAGTTTAATGGATATTGTGGATGACTGTGTAAAATTATTAATTCTTTTAAAACAATGTCTCTTGTGCATTGTTTATGTTGTTTGGTTTCCAAGGGATTCTATTCCTCGTTATTGGTTATGTGAATTCGTTAGTCTGTTTATTAGTCTGGTTAATGGGTAGTTTAAATGATATCATGGATGACTGTAATTTTGTTTACTTAATTGTTTTAGTTTGTTTTTTTTGGATGGAATGTCCATCGTTTATTAGTTCTTTTAATTATCTTTAAGCACTGAATGCTGCACATATTCTATATAATACATTTAGTGGTGTTTATGACTTTTGATAATATGATGAGCTTGGATTCCATGGGACTTGATCCCTGGTCCGTGACTCTAGCATAATAGTTTGTTTTTAATGGATATTTTTATTTGATGATGGCTTTTACTTATACCTATGTTTTTATAAATTTATATATGCAATGTATTTTTAGGATTTAGTTTTAACACCATTTTCCATAATTGTAAAAGGTATGGTTACTAAATTTTATCAGAACTTTAACTGTTTCACTCTAGGTGAAAACCCTAACATAAATAGGAACTTTTAGAGACTAGTTCTAACATAATCCTGATAAGCAATTTATCCTAAAATTCTAAATAAAAAGTTTAAATAGAGAAAAAACCAACCTAAAACATTTATTTAAAATGATGAAGAGTAAAATTACAGATCCTAATGTAAAACATAATCTATGATTACATCTTGTAAGCATAATTAAAATAGTTTGGAAATGTAGAAACCTCTTACTTGCAACTATGCAGCTTGTAATGGCTAAAGGATCCTGCACACTTTAAACACCCAGAGTTAATAAAACACTTTCTATCTATGGCCTTAGGGATGATAACTTGATAACTTTGGAACTACCATGTTCCTTGGAACCATGACCCGAAACTATTCATGGTTCTAACTCAGAACCCCTTGAGATGGTTCCAACATGCAAGGGAACTAGAAATCCAAAAGGTGAGGCTGCTCCTATTTAAAAATTAGGATCTGTATAGGAATGCTTGGTTCTGGAATATGCTCTCCAATTCCATCTAGGAATAAATGATCATATCCCCAAGCATTCTCTTGTTTTTTTTTTATAGAAAATCTTTTAGGAAAGGGCAGTTAGTTTAAACTTCAGTTGAATCAAGAATTCATGACTTTCTTGAAAATAATCTTTAATTTGATTTATATGGAATTAATAGTTATTTTGTTTAAATAGAAACTTTTTACTAGTTCCTACTTGAGCTTTAGAATATAATATTTAGTTAAATATTTTAGTGTATGATATAATATCTACATAGACTCTTACTTATTTTTTAGTTATCTTTATTATATATATATATATATATATATTCTCATATACATATTATATAAAATTTACTTGTTATATTTAATATTTATTCATGCATCATATATCATAGTTTATTTATTTTGGTGTTTCCCCTAGTTTACGTTTATTTCTTTTTATCAAGGCCTTAGGTAGGGTTTGGTCGATCAACTAAGTTAGGTAGCTCTAGATCCTTCTTGCATGCTGGATTACCTCATATTTCATTGTAGTTCTTCGAGTCCTTGATGATAAGTAGATTTAAAATTTCATTTAATCAACTTAAAATAAGTATGATGAGAGTCAGTGATATTCAGTGTCTTTTCCAACTCAACACACTTAAATTTCAGTAACCTCTACTACTATTCAAAGCCTAAGCTGAACACTATTAGTTTGGTATTACACTATTGCAATTCCAAAGACTCTCGCTCAACACTAATACTAGGATGTACTTGTATAATACACCTAGGGATACAATGGCCAAAGATCCAATGCAAGTCCAGAGCTTATGCCCAACATCAATTTGGAGTAGTCCAGGGACTATGCCCAACAATTCTGATCTTATAACTCATGTGCTCCAGAGCTTATGCTCAACATAAAATCTCATAACTCATGTGCTCCGAGGCTTATACCCAACACATCATAGAACTCAATCATGCATTCAATATTCTACATAATACACCACAATAATCATCTCATTATATAGATTAGGGCCAATCACATAATAATAAATCTAGTACATCGGGGCCTATGCCCAATACCAAAACAATAGTCCTTTTCCATCAGGTCCTATGCCCAACATATATAATCATATATAGGATAATAAACATGTGCATCATCTTATGCCCAATATATCTATCTAATCAACATAACTCATGTGTAGTGGCGCATACACCCAATATATGGCCATAAACATAAACATCAAAGTAACTCATATGTAGTGGGGCTCATGCCCAATATAGTCAAGGTAAAAATTCAAGATCTTACATCCAATATTATAACTCATGTGCTCCAGAGCTTATGCTCAACACAAAGTCTTATAACTCATGTGCTCCAGAGCTTATGATCAACACAAAATATCATAACTCATGTGCTTGAGGTCTTATACCCAACACATCATAGAACTCAATCATGCATTCAATATTCCGCACAATACATCATAATAATCATCTCAGTATATGTATTAGGGATGATCATAGAATAATAAATCCAGTACATTAGGGTCTATTCCCAGTACCACAACAATAGTTCTTGTCCATCAAGACATATGCCCAACATATACAATCATATACAAGACAATAAAACATTTGTATAGTCTCATCCCCAATATATCTATCTAATCAACATAAATCATGTTTAGTGGGGCGTACATCCAATATATAGACATAAACATAATCATCGAAGTAAACCATAGGTAGTGGGGCTCATGCCCAATATATTCAAGGTCAAAATTCGAGATATTGCATCGCTCCCTTCTTAGAACAACATTGTCCTAATTTTGTAGGGACTAGAAATGAAATCATGAAATAAGGCGAGGTAAGCCCCTTTCATGGTGGCTTCATTCTCCTATGTGGCCCCATCGGACCCAAAGTTCTTTCATTGCACTTTTAGCTGGACAATGGTTTGCTTCTTGAGTTGTACTTCTCTTTTGTCAAGAATATGAAGGGGCTCTGGCATAAAATCCCCTTCAGGTTCCACTTGTAGAAATGACCAATCAATCACAAGTTTAGTATCATATACATATTTCTTTAATAGAGATGCGTGAAAAAAATTATGACCCTTTATATGAGTAGGTAAATCTAATTCATGCGCCACTGGCCCTCTCTTGGCTAGTATCTCAAAGGGTCCACAAATCTTGGTGCCAAATTTGCACACCTTCCCAAGCTCAATGAGATTCTTTTTTATTTTACTTTTAAATAAACATGTTCGCCGATTTGGTAATATTTATATTTTCTCTTCTTATCCGCATAATTTTTCTGGAAATATTATGCTTCATTGAGATTCTGTTGTACTTTGGTGACTAACTATTCTACGTCTTTTAGTAAATCTGGCCCTAACATGAGCCTTTCCATCGGGCTATCCCATTTCACCGGTGTCATACACTTTTAGCCATAGAGTAACTCGAAGGGAATCATTTTGGCAGAGGTCTGGTATATGTTGTTATATGCAAACTCTGCGAGGTGTAGATAATCCTCCCACTTTGTGGGATTGTTCATCACATACATTCTAAGTATGTCCTACAAAATATGATTTACTCGTTCTTACTACCCTTCTGTTTGTGGGTGGTAGGCGATACTAAAATTTAACTGTGTCTCTAAGCCGGATAATAAAGATCTCCAAAAGTTACTGGTGAACTTTGTATCTTGATCCGAGATGATTGCCTTGGGTATCCCATGCAATCGAAATATTTCCTTTAGGAATATGTCATCAATGTGAACTGATTTGAAGTTGACTTAAGTGGGATAAAGTGTGTCACTTTAGAAAACTTATCAACCACTAAAAGAGGGAATCATTCTTCTTCTTTCTCTTGGGTAAACTCGTAATGAAATCCATACTGATAACCTCCCAGTTCCATTCCAGAATGGGTAACAGTTGTAGTAACCCTAAAGGATGTTGGTGATCATCTTTGACCAGCTGATCAAAGATGAGCACCAACATAGTGTTATGTCGGCCTTTAACTTAGGACAGAAAAGGTGTTTATTTACTACCGATATTATATTTTTATATGTTGGGTTACCCGAGTAGGGATTTCTATGAAACTCTGTTAGGCTGTTGGACCTGATTTTTCCTCCCTCTAGAACATACAGTCTCTCTTTGGACCACAATAGTCCTGTCTCATCTACCTTATATTCTTTGTGTTGTTGAAATAACTTGTCCTCCTGAATATTTCTGAGAACTTCAACATAGAAATGGTCAGCTCTTCTTTTCGTTCTGATCCTATCATGCAAATACGACTTGGTTTGGGTCAAAGTTACCACATACAACTTATGATCTCGTCGAATTAAATCTTTGACAATTTTATTCTCCTTTTCCTTTATATGATTTATTTCCAAGTGGTACTCACTAAGGAAGGACAACCATCTGGTCTTCCAGGAATTTATATATGGTTGGTCAAACAAATAATTCAGACTCATGTTGTCTGTATTCAGGAGAAACTTCTCCCCCATGAGTTAGTGCCTCCAGATCTTCAAGGCATGGATAATGGATGCTATCTCAAGATCGTGGGTGGGATAATTTTGTTTGTGTTCTTTTAATTTCTGTGACTCCTAAAAAATTGTGCAATAATTTTGCATGAGGACTCCACCAAGTCCTTCCTCGCATCATATATGCAAACAACAAAATCCCCATCGAGATCCACAATTCATATTATAGGTGCAGTAGTCAATAATTGTTTAAGCTCCTGGAATATTTCCTTGCACTTGGTTTTCCACAAGAATTTGTTTTCCTTTTTTTGTAAGGCGGTCAAGGGACAGGAAATCCTTGAAAATTTCTCAATAAACTTTCAATAGTAACCTGCTAATCCCAAAAATGACCTTATGTCTGTGACACAAGTATGGGTAGGCCATTATTTGATGGCTTTAATATTTTATGGGTCGACATCTATCCCTTTCTCAGAAATGATGTGACCTAGGTATTGTATCTATGGTTTGTAGAAATCACATTTGCTAAACTTAGCGTAAAGTTGGTTTTCCCGTAACACCTGTAGTACTATTCGGAGATGTTCCTCATGTTCTTCTTTACTCTTCGAGTAAACTAGTATGTTTTCTATAAATACCAATACAAACTTATCCAGGTATTCATTAAGGATATTGTTCATCATGCACATAAAAAATTTCAGTGCATTGGCTAGCCCAACAGGCATTACTACAAAATCGTAATGGTCATATCGAGTCCAAAAGGAGGCCTTATGTATATCTTCATCACGGATCTGTAACTGATGGAATTCGGATTGTAAGTCGATCTTTGTAAAGATCTTTGCTCCTCTGACATGATATAACAAGTCATAGATCCTAGGGAGTGGGTAACAGTTCTTGATGGTCATCTTCTTGAGTTGTCGATAATCGATGCACATTCACATCATGCCATCCTTATTATTTACGAAAAAGTATACGTGCTCCCCAAGGAGACATACTAGGTCGGATATAACCCTTATTTATCAACTCATGTAATTCTAACTTGAGCTCCACCAACTTTGGTGCGCTGATGCGGTATGGGGATTTCAAAGTCGATACTAGCCTTGGTTTCATCTCTTTGGGAAAATATAAGTCCCGCTTTGGTGGTAATCCCGGTATTTCCTTGGGAAATACATTCTTAAATTCTATGAGAACATAAAATTCCTCAATTTTTTGTTCTCTCTCAGCTTCTACATCCTGGATGTTAACTTTAAAAAGTTTGCATCCCTTCCTAATACATTTTTTCACCTGTAAAGCAGATATCTGTCTAACGGAAACCTTCTTGGGTATGCCTCGAATTGTTGTTTGATTCCATTGGATGTCTATGCACAACATTGACTTATTTAAATAGTTAAGCATGACAGTGTGATGTTCCATTCCTATAAGTACATAGTACATGCCTATAAGTACGTCGTACGATCCTAAGTGTAAGATATTTAGATTTATATTAGCTGAAAAATCGTTCATGTCTACCTCACAGTATTTTTTTTTTTAACAGGAACTAAAAAAAGATAAATATAAAAGGGGGCTGCGCACAGCCATGCGTTACAGAGTTGGTAGCTTCATAAGATTATGTACAACAAAAAGGTTTCCAAAGAGGGCCAACCAAGGGACCGTCCAAAAAACCCTGCAGACTAACTGTTTAAAGCTTCTGAAAATGCTATAGGGATAAACCCTTACAAACTGAAGACAAATAAAGAGGCAAAAAAACATTTAAACATAACTTGGAGGGAGCAGATTATTGCATATTTCTATTGCTTCTCGGCTGGACAACTGATTCCTCCTCCATGGGGAGGGCCGCTTCTGCCACTTCACCATTGATCTCACCATTAACTCTGCTGGCCTGGTGCATTTCGATGAATCTATGAAGATCCTCTTGAATTCTGTCCATTTTCCCATGCATCTCCCGGAGGATGCTCTCAGTTTCATCTATGCGAGCGTCGTTATTGCTTACTTGCTGGGAAGTATATCTAACAGTATCAGCCATTTTCTTTATCTCCTCACCCATTTCTTTGGTATCCACAACGTTAATGGCCAGAAGCTCATAAAGCCTGCGGAGATTCTTCTTAATATCCACCCAGTCACCTCTGTGAGCCATTATATTAATCCCAGGCGAGATGGGTAAACTAGCGAACAGATTAATAGGAACGCTGACAGAATTACTGAGAGTTCTGCTATGAAGCTTAACTGGAGGGAAGAAATATTTGAGCACCTCAAGTTCATATAATAGAGAGACTTTACCTATCTGAGAACCGTCCAACGATCCCACAGCACCCAGCACCCAGCTCTGTCTGGAGTCCAATGCCCGAACACTCCCTGTATCGCTTTGCTCTGAAACTCGAAACACTGAATGGCTGAATCCTGCACCGGAGGACAAAACTGCAAAGACGAGCCAATCTTTTATCATCGAACGAGAGATGGGGAGGACCTTCCAGGGAGGCCCTGAAGCCACCCTTCGCTGACACCCAAGACCACCTGCCCCAAAATTTTCTGAACTTCAGGGAGACCAGAGATTGCTAAGATGGAGCTCCGGAGCGGCATTCTGGAATCGAGGGAGAAGGGAGGACCGAGGTAAGCTAAACACCAAACGTGCAAGAGGTAAATGCGAACAATCCAGAGCCTTGAGAGCATTAAAACAGACGCGACCTGATGGTTGAAGGTTCGAGGAGGGATCCACGCGGCAATAGAGAGAGAGATGGCCTTTAAATGCATACAGCCGGCGAAGGACAAATGCAACAGATGACCGAAAATGCATAGGAGGATGGGGATCGAAGGGGGATCGGGGTAATAAGGGATGATTAAAACCATACCCAAAAGAACCAAAGACTTGTTCATGAATCTAAGCCTGCTCAACTTTATCAAAGGGACAAACCAAAAGTTAGTAAATAAGTTGAGCCAAATGAAAATCGCCTGCTTCATTACGGTATATACTTGTGGGAGGGAGGGTCCTCATTCTGTTTGTAAACTCCTTGAGGGAGGGAAGCCCCGATGTTAGCCATAGCGTCCGCTGCACTATTGTTTATCCTGAGTATGTGAAGGGGCTGGAAAGAGTGATGCAAAAGGGGTTTGACTTTATTATACAGGCGGCGACATTTAATTGCTCCCGAGGGGTAACCATTAATCAATTTGGAGATAACATGCTTAGAGTCTCCAAAAATTAGAACCTTGCGAAAGTTTTTGGCCTGAAGAAAGAGCAGACCTTGAAGCAGAGCCAACCATTCTGCTTCGTTATTGGTCCTGTTCCCTAACCCCCAGGCAAAGGAATGTTTAATATTTCCGCCGGGGTCAAGAAGGACCCCCCCCGCGCCTGCCACCCCTACCTCACAGTATTTTACTTGTTCTGAAACCTTTCTTTTTCTACAAGTGGCTAGTTGTACCAGCCATGGTTTCTCATGTTTCACTTTGTTTAGTTTACACGTGTCAACAATATTGGGGGAAACATATCTTCGATAAGCACCGAGATCAATTAGAATTGAAATATAAGTGTTTGAAACCTTCCCTTTTGTTTCAACCATAGTGGCCTAATGGTCTCCTTGTCGGTCGTCAAGTGCTGCATACATCCTATGTGTACTAGCCATGTCTTCTATTGTTGGGTCTTCCTGTAGGTTGTGTAGGACTCCATTAGTTTTGTTTGGACAATCTCTGGTATAATGGGGCCCTTGGCATTTCCAACAGCTAACCCACAGTGGGGAAGCCTTGGCTCCTTTGTTTGCTACTGGTTTGTTGGTATTTGGTGTGGGCACATTTATCCATGCACCTGTCTTGTTGAAATTTCGGTTAGACAAAAAACTATTGTTATGTTTTCGGTATGGATGTGGTTTAAAAACAAGTTTTTGGTTGTATAAGAAGGTCCTAGACCTGTCTCGACTTCTGTTTATATTTTCTTAGCTCAACTGTCCATGTTCATAACAAATTATAGGTTTGTGTAAGGTAGTATCTAGAATTTTGGGCATGTCAAAATCAATTCTCTCTTGAAAATCTGGAGGAAGACATCCCAAAAATTGTTGTATATTGACATTTTCATCGTTTATGTAAGGTGCATAATGTAGTAGATCCAAAAATATAAATACATCCATGGTCATGGAGACCATATTTAACTCATGAAATTCTTTGATTTTTCTATCAAAGAATCTTTCAAACATGTACTTTTCTTGGAAGATTATGCAGAAATTACTCCATCTGATTTCTTTTACTTGAATATTTTTAGTATGCTTTAGGTCTCTCCACCATCTAGCTGCTTTTCCATTTAAGTTGTAAATGGCCAGCCAGGATTTCATATCGTTGTATTAATTATTTAATCAGAAGTATTTACTCATACCCAGGATCCATTCTTCAGCCTTCACCCCGATATTCATCTCTTCTTCATAGGTTGGGGATTTTATCTTTCGAAATTCTCCTCGAAGGATGTCAGCATTTTTTCCTTTTTCTGCAAGGAGAGGGTGAACCATCAATGGAAGGACTTTTATATTCTCCTTCCGAAAAATCAGGATTGTGTTCCTCTCTATCATATTCCTTTGGACTGCTTGTCCTTCTTTTACGATGATAATTCTACTTGGATTTATTGGTTGAATGGGTTGGCTTCCCATGAGGGTTTACTCCAGTCAAGATCTGAAATAAAGCTTCATTTATTGCTTTCTGTTATTTTATCTCATTCATGTTATCATCTTTAAATATTTGTAGGCCTGCTTGCAGAACCTGTATGGTCTTCAATAGGTTAGAATTTAATTCCACCACAAGTTCTTCTTCTCTAATTGGGGAATTCAGGTTCCCTTGTCGATTGTTGTCCTCTTCTGTGTTCATGATTTGGACAATTATTTAAATATGCAATTTAAACATTTAGCACCAAATAATCTTCTGTTAGTTCACAAAATCACAAATACAGTTTTGAAATGTTTATTTCTGCAACGGATGTTCAGTAGCACCCATTAGCTCTCTAAGTGTTTGAAAGTGGGCCCTGATACCACTTGTAATGTCCCTAAAATCCGTAAATAAATAAAAAAAAATATATATATATATATATAGGGCTAATAATATTGCTAATATCTAAGGGACATGCATACTTAACTTCAGAATATTAAAACCTGTTTACGAATTATACCTATTTTCATGTTATGTTTGTATTCTTGTATGGTTTTTGTTTTACGATGATGTTCAATGTCGTTCTTTTATTTACTAATGCACTAGTACATTGATATATTTTATTTGTTTTTAATGATACTTGGATATTGTTTATTCATATTTTATTACATGTTATGTTTCTTAGTTTCTTATTTTACTGAACGACAAAGCTAACTTTACCTTTGTATCTAAAGGGGAGGAGTGGCTGGATTTTTCCTAATAACTCACTCAGAAAGGTAAGGAAATCTTGCGAAAATTGGGCTTACTTAGTTCTCACAAACAAATGTACGGTTTATCTATTTTTATTACAGGTGGTCCATCACTAAGGCTATGCTACATATGCATGAAGGAAAAGGGAAAAATACCTAGCACTTAAAATCTTGCTAACCCTAAACACTAAGGTGTTGGCATGGTATTAAAACACAACAAATTGTATGAAGTTAAAAAATATAGAAGATGGGTTTTAAATTTAAAACATGGTGGAAGGATTTTGTAATGGTTAATGCACCCATGTGAAGGCTGCGTGACTCCTCCATGTTGGCACGAGCAATGAAACCCATGCTAGGGTTTCACATCCATCCTTTTCATAGTGTTTTGCTTTTTGGTGAAGATGGAGTGAGCTCTAGGGTTGGGGCTTCACTAACAGAAGCATGATTTACAGTATTTTCATGATTTTTCTTGGCAGGTATGCGTACAACATTGTGGTTTAAACTTGTTTACACATTCATTTTGATATTGAGTATTGCATACTTCTGATGCCTTTCAGTTTTTGTGTTGCAGGTTGGACGAGCGTGGGGAAGCTCTACGACTGTGGTAAAGAGAAAGGGGGGGGGGTGCATTGGTGTATGCCCGATAAGCCCATATGAAGAGGGCCTTTAAGGGGTTTGCATGGGTTCTCTATTGGTAGTTTGTTACATGCTTCCCATTTTGGATTTTCTAGGGTTTGGGGAAGTAGTTACGATGCTTAGACTAATTGTGGGTTTGGGGTTTTATATGATTATGGCCTGCTCGATGTTTTGTAAATGTAATTTTTAAGCTTTATTATTGCAAATGTTAAGACGTGGGTATGGATTTCGATAATGGTATTGTTACTCTATTTATGCACTATGTAATTTGTTTGAAGTTATAAAATCGTGTTTTTTGTTTAAGGTCTATGCAAACTTTTGATAGTATAAAAGGAAATTTTGTTTGTGAAAGAGGCGTCCAACACTTGGCTGTGCAATTTCTAGCAATGACGCAATTGCAAAATTCTTATTGTTTATTTTTAGTTTGTGTAAAAAGGAATATATAGAATGTATGGCTCTGTAACTAGCGTTGTTTGGAAGTTTCCTTGAATTTAAGCTTACTTTGCATTATAAGTTTGGTTCCCCTGTATATTTAGATGAATTTTATGTTACTTATAATTATCTGGGAAAACGCTGCCAGAAGCAAAGCACTATACATTCGTTATATAAAATGGGGTTTTGTGTTTTATAGTTCTATTGTAATAATAACACTATGGTAATACTGTTGTTTTATTTATTTGATTTTTGAAGTCTGTTTGTGGAAATCACTTTTACTATAGCATCCTAGGAAAGCCCTAGCTTGGTTTCATTAATTAAATGTTAGATGAAATTATGACTATTTGTTTATTTATTTTCTGAATCAAAAAGTCGAATTCGTTTCTGTATGGGGATAGAGGGAAAACCCTAGTTCTGTTTAGCATTTATATATTGATATGTTTTTGTTTAAAGTGATAATGGCATCATTTATTTGTTTAATCTTGTGGTTTTGATGGCGGTCGTATTAAAGCGAACCTTGGTTGCCTATAGGGCATAACCTGTGTATCTATAAAGGTTTATATAACGATTGCATTGCTTGTAGTGTATAGGAAAAATATCAACAATTGTTTACTGGGTTTTGATGTTTGTTTTGACGATTACACGGGGGCGTCGCTGACAGATCAATATTATAACACATCCGTTCATATTGTGGGTTAAAAAATCAAAAAATTTAAAACAATATATTGACTTGATATTAAGCGTGTCTTAGGGCCTATATTATATAATCATTATAAATACCCAATATCATGGGGTATTTTTTATTTCAAACAAGCTAGAAATGAGCCATATGCATAGGGTTTTCCACAGGTTTTCATGGAGGGAGCAGTGGCAGCGCCATATGCACAGGGTTTTCCATGGGTTTTCATGGAGGGAGCAGTGGCAGTGTTGGAGGATATTTCCATAGTGGCAGTTTTGAAGGATATTTCCATAGTGTTGGTGGTTTTCGCATGATTTTCGTGGGTTTTCCGCAGTGTTGGCGGGATTTTTGATGCAAATGGTTTTCACAACTTGGATTTCCAGGTGACCGAGCGGGAATTGGAGGATGAGTTCAATGTATATGGTGTTTCGCGTAGGTGACTTTATCATTCCAGTGCTATGATTGTCATTTTACACTACTTTGATTTGACTTTGAATCATGGATTTATCTATCTTTCTAGTTAAGTGGGTTTTGTCGAGTAATTAGGGTTTTTTTTCCATCTATTTTTTTTTATGAATGTTGTTTGTCTGTATTTTGACTTTCATGTAGTGTGCAATGCTTGCAATGAAACATCTCTATAGAACCCATGTCGTTTCATGTCCCAAATTTTGCATTGGGTCACAATGGCATAACCACATTTTCCATATTCATTATAGTTTGTCAAATGGATGATAAGGGTCAAATAATTGCCATGGAGGAAAATGACTAGTTTCCTAGGTTGGGAGTGGAATATTTGAGATTTGGAATAAGGGGGACAATGAATGATGTTTGAAAATTATAATGGAATAATTATTTAATAAAGGAGCTACATAAATAAATACAAAATAAAATTTAAGTGTCAATGGAGGATGGAGACACATGGAGACTATGGGTCCCACACAAGCTAGAATTTATGTGCCACATGGCATCTTCCTCTTGCAATTTTGAACCCATGGGAAGCATAAATGTTCTTGGATGAGTTAGAAGGATAATACACTTGGACATATGCATCATAGGTTGAATTTGGAAGTAAATTTAACTTACATGGGAGATGAAGAGTCATTTTGGAGTTAGTGAGACACTTGGACTAGATTCCCTAGCTCTATGACAACAATGATGAAGATGCTATGAAACATATGACACAAATCAGATATGAAGGATGAAATATGACATATCTGACATGTTAGGTTGAAATATATCATCCAAGAGGGATATCATGTGATTTGGGTAAGGTCAATGGGTTCCTACTCAAATTGGGGGAAGATGGAAGGTTAGGAAAGGGAGGACACATGGAAAATATTGATCCCACACCCAAATTTGAATTGGCTTGATTTTGTGGATGGATTGGTAAACTTAGAAAGCTAAGGATGTTTATAAAATACATGAATCAACCAAGAGAATGGATTTTGTTCATTTGAGAAATTGTCATTTGTGATTTGTGAGAGCTAGTGGATGACTAGTTTTCTTGCCTTGGCAAATTTCGAGGGTGAAAGATTCCCATCCAAGTTGGTGTTTAGAGAGGCCAATCAATTATTTCATCGAGAATTAATGGAGTTTTATTTTTAGGTGTAAGCTAAATTTAAGGTTGTGGTTTCTTCTATTGCAGCACTTTCTCTCAACCATTTCCAGTTTTTATTGCATATTCTTGCTCATGGAGGGATTGCGCTTTGGGTGAGCTATTGATATATTTAGGGAAGATTATAATGCCCCATTATTTTATGTTCTGATTTAAATGATGTAGATTTAAATTTCATAACACTCTCAGGTTGAAATACCAAAATATTTCATGTAAAATGTTAAACAATGAAGAAATAGTGCCATTTCCCAACTATCTTGTTGTGAACCATTATAATGCTGATGATTTCAAATTGGGAGATAATTTAATTATACATTTATGATTTTAATAAGATAAATATGCTATATTGTTCATTCTCTTAAAGTATCAGGTTGAAATATCAAAGGGTTGTATGTAAAAGTGACTATTAATGAGCAAACAATGACCATTTCCCCACTATATTTATGTATGCCATGATAATGCTGATTATTTCGAATGAAAGAATGTATCTGTGACATATTTATGATAAATTGACTGTAATTAATGATTATTACAAGTTTCATGTTCATAAATCAAGCATTTGAGGTCATTTTACTCAGTTTAATTGCATTTGGAGAAGATTCAGTGCCATTTCCCCAAGGGTCGAATTACTGATTTTGTAGTTTTTTGGGAGAGGGTCATAAAAACTTGTATAAAATGAATAATGATTCATATGATACCTTAATAGTTTACCTTAAAAATTCTATTCCTCTATTCATAAAATGGAGTGGGTTTGGGAGCATTTGAGAAGTCATTTCCAACATTTACCCATAGGGAATTGGAGCCCCAATTTGCTAGTAAAGACTCCTACCTTGAGCAAAATATTAAAAAAGTTTGAAGAAGTAATTGGAGGGTTATAAATAATACCTTAACATAATATTCAAGTCCTAATATCATTAATATACCTTCTCATAATATTTGGGATTATTTGCATCAATTTGGAGATCTAGACTCCAAAACTAGTTAAGGGTTGAAATTGAGGAAACAGGGAAAAATGGTCATTTAATAAAAAATATTAAAAAGGGACATTATAGTGGTATCATAGAATTATCTTTGCACCTGATGTGGTCTCATATTTATGAGGACCATAAATTAGGGACCACCATTATATATTGAAATCCAAAAGTTCTTTTGATGAAGAGGAAATTATGACTAGGGATGAAAAGGGAACTTGATAAGATGGTGAGGAGCATATAAAAATCATGGAACCTATATTTGAAGAAATGACTAAGAATATTATTAAAGGATTTGAATTTTTGGTTATCCAAGGTTGGAGAAAATATATTGATCTTAAGAAAACCAAGGAGAAAAATCTATCAGCTTGCTTGAAGGCACAAAAGGAGGGGACCCATGAACCACCTAGTTATGAAATAGGTGAAGTAGAAGAATTAGTACATGAAGAGGATCAAAATTCAATCCCAAGTGACTCTGAAAAATATGAAGATAAATCACATGAGTATGAATAAATTTCTATTGAAAATACTGAAGATCATTTTGAGACACATTCTACCTTGGAAATGAAATAGAGAGCATGTACTGATGGATGCTTGAACTATGAAGGAGTACCTACTGATGCGTGCTCACAACTCTATGTTGGTGACATAGAGATAATATTTCAAAATTCTGCTGCAAGAAAAAATTCTAGTAAACTTGAAAATGAAAACCTTGTAGCAGTTGAAGAAGAAACAAGATCAACTTCCCCATCACCACTTAAGCTTCATGAAGTTGGTCCGAGCAAGAAGGAAGAAGATGAGGAGGTTCATTTGCAAGACCCTAATTTTATTGAAGGGTCCTTAAATATGAATTAAAAGAATATCCAAGAGTCCCTTAGAATAATACATGACACTAAAGAATTAGTGTCAAATTCAAGCTGGAAAATTTCTTCATTGGAGGATCCATCCTTCCTTGAAGACATGGAGAAGATTCAAAGAGCAATGTGCAACATTGAAGGCAATTTCATGTATTTTATTTTTGATAGAAACAATTTGGTTGAGCTTAATGTATGTTTACATAAATCATACTTGAATAATAATGGGGATATTCATAATCTCCAAATTCAAAATGAGCAACTTCTAGAGAGGCTGCAAGATACTTCTTCTTCCTCCCATGTTTCAGATTGTCATGTGGTATATTTCTTGGAGGATTCTCATGACATGGTGGATCATGAGAAATGTAGACATTTGAATGTGCTTGATTTTTTTAAATATTAACTTGAAGAGATCCAAACATTTGATGTGGTGTAAGAGGAACTTGAATTCTCTCTTAATGAAGGTTATGCAATTTTTAAAGAAGAGCATGATTCCTCTCCATTGGAACCAATCTATGACAAATGTTTTACACTTTTGAAGGATCTACATGGTACTACCCATATGGATCGTTCCCATGATGAAAATTATACACTTTTTGATGATTTGGGTGAGTTAGTTCATTCTCCTACATCCTACAATTCCAAGTTTTGCAGCATGAGCCTCAATGAAATATGGGTGAAAGGGTTCTGTTTTTTGGTGCCACATGAGGAGTATGGAACTTCTACAACTATTTTTTATGATGACATAGTTGGATCACATTCTTATTTACATTTAAATCAGCATCCTTTATTACTTTATGATGATGCACATCTACATGGATGCACATATTATATGCATTTGACTCACTTGAAGACTCATGGTTTTTCTTGCTCAACACTTGGTTCATTTGATGTTGGAGGAAATTCACCCAACACTAGGGTGAACATAATTAAGATTGGAGAACATTTTTGTTTCCAGCCACATAATTTGTTATATCTTTATTATTCTCTCATTAATAGATGTATGGGTGAGACTTCTTTGATTCACTTGAAGTCTTGTTTTTTTTCCTCATTATTTGGTTCAGATTTTAGTGGAGATTCTTCATTCACTTCTTGGATGAAAGAATACAAGGATGAATATTTTGATGCATATCACATAATTTTGGAGCAGAATTATAGGAAATGGTATCCTCACATATTTCATGGGAGAATATTTGATTTATCACTTGAAGCTTGTATGCAGTTGGAAAATTGTGGTCTACTTACTTGGAGGTACAAGCACTTTCATGATTTTTTGATGGGGCACCTCCCTAATGTACATTTTTATTATGTTGTTATGTACTTTGATGATATATATTATTTATTCATGATGTTTGGGATAATTCATACAATAAAATGGGATCCCTAAATTCTCTTTCGAATGGTATGGGTTGGAGATCACTCTTAATTGTTGGAGTGCAATACAAGCAATGGGACCCTGGGATAGTTTTTAGTCCATTTGATTTCAATTTTTTTGGGAAACAAGAAGTCTGGGAGATGGATTCCCCACTTAATAAAGTGATTTTAATCAGAGTAGTGCAGCATCAAGCATGGTGGTTCCTCTCTCAAATATTCATGAGATCTCAAAGACTCAAAGTTGGGAAACTCAGTGGCAACTTCAAAGAATCATACAGAAAGCAGGTTCTTCAACAACCATGTTTGAAATTACTCGAGGAAAACAGTATTGGGAAGGGAGGATTTGTCATGTCCCAAATTTTTCATTGGGTCACAATGGCCTAATCACATTTTCCATATTCATTATAGTTTTTCAAATTGATGCTAAGGGTCAAATAATCCCCAAGGAGGAAAATTACTACTTTCCTAGGTTGGGGGTGGAAGATTTGTGGTTTGGAATAAGGGGGATAATGAATGATGTTTGAAAATTAGAATGGAATAAATATTTAATAAAGGAGATAAATAAATAAATACAAGATAAAATTGAAGTGGCAATGGAGCATGGAGACACATGGAGACTATGGGGCCCACACAAGCTATAATTTATGTGCCACATGGCATTCTCCTCTTGCAATTTCGAATCCGGGGAAGTATAAATGTTATTGGATGATTTAGAAAGATAATAAACTTGGCCATGTGCATCATAGGTCTAATTTGGAAGTAAATCTAACTTACATGGGAGAGGAAGAGTCGTTTTGGAGTTAGTGAGACACTTGGACTAGATTCCCTAGCTCTATGACAACAATGATGAAGATGCTATGACACCTATGAAAAAATAAGATATGAAGGATGAAATATGACTTATATGTCATGTCAGGTCAAACTAGAATATCCAAGAGGGATTTCATGTGATTTGGGTAAGCTCAATGGGTTCCTACTCAAATTGGGAGAAGATGGAAGGATGGGAAAGGGAGGACACATGGAAAATCTTAAACCCACACGCAAATTCGAATTGTATTGAGTTTTTGGATGGATTGGTAACTTTAGAAGGCTAAGGATTTTTATAAAATACATGAATCAACCAAGAGAAGGGATTTTTTTCATTTGAGAAATTGTCATTTGTGATCTGTGAGAGCTAGTGGATGACTAGTTTTCTTGCCTTGGCCAATTTTAATGGTGAAAGATTCCCATCCAAGTTGGTGTTTGGAGAGGCCACTAAGGTATTTCATGGAGATTTAATGGAGTTTTATTTTAAATTTTAATCTATAGGGAAGCTCGTGGTTTCTTCTATTGCAGCACTTTCTCTCAACCATTTCCAGTTTTTATTGCATATTCTTGCTCATGGAGGGATTGTGCTTTGGCTGAGCTATTGATATCTTTGGGGAAGATTCTGCTTCCCCATTATTTTATGTTCTGATTTAAATTCTATTTATTTCAATTTCAAAATACTCTCGGTTCGAAATAAAAAAATATTTCATGTAAAAATGTTAAACAATGAAGAAATAGTGCCATTTCCCCACTATCTTGTTGTGAACCATTGTAATGTTGATTATTTCAAATTGGTAGAACTTTTAATTGTACATTTCTGATTTTAATAAGACAAATATGATATTTTATTCATTCTCAAAAATCCTCAGTTCAAAATATCAAAGGGTTGTATGTAAAAGTGACTATTAATGAGCAAACAATGACCATTTCCCCACTATATTGATGTATGCCATGATAATGCTGATTATTTATAATGGAAGAATGTCTCTATGATATATTTTTATGATTAATGGACTGTAATATATGAGTATTACAATTTTCATGTTCAGCACGTAAGCATTTGAGGTGATTTTACTCAGTTTAATTGCATTTGGAGAAGATTCAGCGTCATTTCTCCAAGGGTTGAATTAGTGATTTTGTAGCTGTTTGGGAGAGGGTAATAAAATATTATATAAACTGAATAATCATTCATATGAGACATTAAAAATTTAACTTAAAAATCCTCTTTCTATGTACCGAAATTCGACTGGGTTTGGGAGCATTTGAGAATTCATTTCTAGCATTTGCCCAAGGGGAATTGGAGCCCCAATTTGTTAGTAAAGACTCCTACCTTGACCAGAATATTAAAAAAGTTTTTAGAAGTAATTGGACGGTCATAAATCATACCTAAAAATCATATTTAAGTCCTAATATGAGTCATATGCCTTCTCAAAATATTTGGGAGCATTTGGGTCAATTTGGAGATCTAGACATCAATACTGGTCAATGGTCGAAATTGGGGAAAAACTGAAAAATTGGTCATTTAATAAAAAATATTAAAAAGGGACATTACATGTCGTATAATCCCATGTTCCCTTAAGCTCAATATGGGTTTCTACAAAATATTTCAATATTTGAATTTCTAGCAGCATAACTGTCCCTAAATTTGGCTTGTCCTTCCGTCTCAAATAAAAAAAATTCAATGCAAGTTCAGATAGATTTTGGGATTCTTGGAAAAACCAATATTTAATATTTTGATAAAAAAATTCACTAAAATTTCCCTTCTCCATAGGTATTTCAACACGATATGTAAGGACCTCTTGTGATTTGGCAATTGATAATTGCATAAGAAAAACTCCAAGAGCATAAAGATTAGATTTTTTTTTCAAGTGTCCCAGTCCTATGATACTTTGGAATATGGATCGATGTAACATAATGTTCATGCAACTTATGTGTGTCTAAACCATTTAATGCTTCATGGGACAATTGGTGGGACAAGTTTGGATAGACCCACAACACCAATTTTGCTTGCAAAGTTTTTATCTAGCAAGATATTAGCTGGTTTTAGGTCTTCATGAACTAAGGGATCGAGATTGGAAGGGTGTAATAAGAACAATCCATAGGCCACTTCCAAAGCAATTCTAAAGTGCAAAAACCCTGAAAGAGGTGGTGTGGCTCCCTTTTGAAAAAACTGATCCTCTAGACTACCATTTTCCATGTATTCATACACTAAACATACTTGATCAACACAAGATCCAAGTAGAAAAATGAAAATATACACACATAATGAGAAATTATGATGATTTTTATGCCAAGTATGCTTTCAAATATAGATTCTCCTTGAATTTGTTTAAAATAGATCATGTGGAGAATTTTAGTGGCTAGTTTTTTTCCCAACCAATTTCCTGCAATTTCCCCTATTAATTTTACATGGAATTGTTAATATGTCCATAAAATAGATACATCAAAATCCTATGGCCTAGAAAAAACATCATACTTTGTATATTACATGTTTACAAAATAGTATTTGGCCCTTTGTTATATATTTTCAGAATAATCAGGGTTTGGTTGGCATTGCATTCCATCAGAATTTCTACATAGAGAGGGTACACGAAAATTTTGAGACATGCAATGTATATCTCCCTATGCAGTTAACTACTCATAACATATATTCTATAATACCATCCCTTGCAATGGTTTTGGATATCCGAAACGATACTTAAAATTTAAACTACACATGAATCTATATATTTTTTATGCAAGAATCATTGTTAAATTTATGATGGAAAAATATAACTTGCAAATGAAGCTATATCACTTTATTCGAGTAGTTTCTTCCACTCTCTCCCAGTGATTTTCCTCTACCTTATTCTGCTCATCATCATATTCTAAAAAGTCTAGAAATATTACTGTTAGAACCTAAGATATCAAAGAATCCTACAATTTCAAGACTGCTAGATCTTAAGATATTATTAAAGTTCTTGTTAGAATAATCAACCAATAGTTACCTACCTTAGACATTAATTTAATCATTTTTGTCTTATTACCTAGTTTCCTAGATTCCACTCTATGCTAGTTGCCTTCTACATAT
The DNA here is from genome assembly GCA_001517045.1 of Pseudotsuga menziesii. Classification (NCBI taxonomy): domain Eukaryota; kingdom Viridiplantae; phylum Streptophyta; class Pinopsida; order Pinales; family Pinaceae; genus Pseudotsuga; species Pseudotsuga menziesii. The sequence goes on from LPNX010519530.1 coordinate 794,329, forward strand.
CCTAGAAGTCAACACATGCTAAAACTGAGTCATGGATCACTTGGGAAACCTCCTGGAAACCCATTTTAGCATGTATGATTTATTCTAGATTCTCCGAAGTGCATATCTACTTTTTCTGTAAAGCTACCTTGTTTTATTTCTGATTTAAGGCAAAGGAAAAGCTAGACTAGTTGTAACTTCCTTGTTTTTTTCCCACATCATCCTCCCTTCCTTTATCCAAATAAAAGCATATATGATTTGTCTTTCCATCCCTATTTATGTTTCCCACTTGACTTAGCCAATTCATGAGCATCTACCTAGATTTGGAAACTGCTTTATGCACCTATGGGGGATTTGACTAGTTTTCGTAAGCCTACGTTTTGACTATTTCGAATAGAATATTTATGCATTCGAATATATCATATAATTATATCTTAAATCAGCCTATTACTTCATAAGGTTTTCTATTTTACACTTACTCAATACATATTAGTGTTATGCTCCAATTTCAGTCTCCTTTGCTGTTAATTTTGCATGTTTGATTAGCAATTTTGTGAGTGTAATTGTTCTATCTCTTGGGTTCAATTTCCACATGGTATTAGAGCCTTTGTATATCAATTTATCTCCTTCCATATTGCTATTATAGGTTCGACATATTGGATGGGAGCATATTCTGCTGACTGAAGGGCACAATTTCTGAGCTATGGACGAATCTCAGAAGATCATCTTGACTCCATTCAATTTCTTTGAGTTAAAAGATGAGATGGAGATATTGTTGAGAGAGAAATGTTTCTACAGGGTGACTATGGCAACTAAGGAATATCCCAATGTAGCTATAGAGAAAATCAAATGGCACAATAGGAGGGATGAGGCCTATGGTCTTTTGTGTCTGAGCATTTCAGGAGACCTCCTCTTCCATCTTGATGGATTGACATCACCTAATGAAGTGTGAGAGAATATTGTAGAGATTTTTGGAAATATAGATGAGATGATAGGACATCAAATCGAGAATGAGCTTATCTCCTTGAGTCCCAGTAGCTTCGAATCATTGCAACTCTACTTTTCCAAGTTTAAGGCCCTTGTTTTGTAGTTGAAACAGCGTGGGACAAAAAAAAGGAAGAGAAACTAGTTTTGGCCATACTCTTTAAGCTTGTCCCTGACTATTTAGTGTTTGTTTCTACCTTCCATTCCACCAAGTTGATAGCTCGAGCGTGGAAGATGCCTAAGCTTGCAGACTTCATGGAATCCCTCACACAAGAACAAGATAAGTTGGTGATGATGGGCACCATAAAATCTTCCAAATACCAAGATTTGGTTGCTAGAGATTCAAGGGTGGATTCAAAAAGCTATAAAAAAGCTAAAAATCCACCTGAGAAAAAGAGAGACAAGTCTAAGTCTCAAGAGGAGCCTTAAGATTCCAAGAATAACTCCCAGAAGAAGAAGAACAAAGGAGAAATGAGCAAGTGTGCATATTGCAGTAAGGGCTATCATCTTGAGAGCTCTTGTATGAAGAAGCAAATTGACATGTTGACCCAAATCCTGGAGAAGAATAATATCTCCCTTCCCGACTGCTCAAAGAAGAGGGAAGGAGTATAAAATTCAGAGGACAGAGAGAGAGTACATGCCTTGGCTGCTGGCACATCAAGCTCATCTAGCTTCATCATAGACTCTGGAGCTTCTAGACATATGGTTTTGACAAAAGAGGCATTCTCCTCTCTTGACATGTCGAAAGGTCCACCAATAGTTTTGGAAGATGAATCTCTCACTCACAGTTTGGGGAAGGAAGGATTGATCTTGACCATGGTAAGTTCAATAATGTGTTGTATGTTCCAGGTCTTGCCTCTAATCTCTTTTCAGTGTATCATATGACTCACATTGGGTCTCCAAAGAAGGTCATCTTCTCCCCTGATGATGTTGAAATCAATGATATTTCGAATGGTAAAGTCATAGCAAAAGGTGTTGTTGATCACACTTCGAAGGTATACATGTTTTCCTATTTTCTACCCTACTCAAACCCCTTTGCTCTTCTGATTCATGATAATGAGGCAAGCAAGATTTGGCATGAAATATTTGGCCATATTAACTACAAGTATATTTCTGATTTGAGTGAAAAAATTATGGTCATAGGGTTACCAAAGATCAAGTTTTCTAAGGGAGTCTGTCAAGGTTGTATGCTAGGAAAACACCCAGAGCACAAGTATGAGAGAGCTAGTCATGAGAGAACCTCTGCACCTCTTGAGTTGATCCATACTGACATTGCTGGTCCATTTCCTCATATGTCCATGAGTCAAGCCAAATATGCACTCAACTTCATAGATGAATTTTCTAGGTATTGTTGGGTTCACTTCCTAAAGCATAATTCTGAAGCTTTTGACCTCTTCAAAGTCTTTAAAGCCTTGGTTGAAAACTAGTCTGGGAGGAAAATCAAGATCCTCAGATCTGAAAATGGTGGTGAGTATTTCAAGTTTGAGTTCATTCAGTATTGTAAAGATGCAGGTATTCATATGCAGCATTCGATCCCTTACACACCACAACAAAATGGTGTTGCTGAGAGAAAGAACAGGTTATTGAAGGAGATGGAAACCTGCATGATGGAGGCTAAGAATTTTCCACCAAAGTTTTGGGCTGAGGCTATAAACTATGCATCTTACATCCAGAATAGGATGCCTCATAAGCATCTTGATGGTATGACTCCTTTCGAAGCTTGGAGTGGGCACAAGCCATATGTGACCCATTTCAGGATTTTTGGCTCAAAGGCTTAGGCTAGAATTCCAATATCAGTGATCAAACATTTTATAATTCGAACAATTCAAAGTGAAACTTGTTTGTCCCCTAGATGCTGCCGAAGTAAAATATCATCAACAAGGGCGTTCTAGTGCGTTGTCTATTCTTACTTATCGAAGAGGAAGGATTTGTGGCCCCAAATCCAGAGTGCCTATTTGTTGGGTATTCTGAAGATTCAAATGGGTAAAATCTGATCAACTTGAGCACTAACAAAGCTTTCATTGAAATAATTGTTCAATTCCAAGAAGAGCCTTTAGTAGCAGTTGAAGTTGGAGAGTATTCTTCATCACCAGATCCATTGATTGTAAGTGAAGAGACTAATGAGTTTGATGATTCTGATATGTCTGATCATGATGATTTGATTTCATATCCTAACAATCCTACAAGACCAAAATGGGCAGCAAATACCATTCATGCAACTAGGGAACTAGTTGGAAATCCTAATGACACTAGGAGGACTAGATCTCAATTTGAGAGTGCCCTTTGTGTGAAAGATCCTCTATTTGCTGAGAAGTGATATCTGATTGTTGAATCAGATCCACATACATATGAATATGCAACACATGATCCAATATGGAAAACATCCATGAAATAAGAATTCATCTCGCTCTAGAAGAACAACACTTGGGAACTGGTTGATCTTCCACCAGGGAGGAAGCTAGTTCAATGTAAGTGGGTTTTCAAGACTAATTTTGGTGCTGATGGTTCACCTTTCAAATATAATGCAATATTGGTAGCCAAGGGATACTCACAAGTACATGGTATTGACTACAATGAAACCTTTGCACTAGTGGCAAAGATGGACTCCATAAGGCTAGCTTTAGCCATTGCGACTTTGAAGCAGTGGGAGGTACATCACATGGATGTGAAGTGTGCTTTCCTAAATGGAGATCTCACTGAGGATATTTACATGCAGCAACATGAAGGGTTTGTTTCTAATCCATCTTTAGTGTGTCGGTTAAATAAATCATTGTATGGGCTCAAGCAAGCCCCCAGGGCTTGGTATGCCAAGATTGATGGCTTTTTGCTATCACTGAGTTTTGTTCAATGCAAGTATGATCCTAATGTCTATTTGAAGATGATTCATGGTTATTTGATGATTATTGTCTTGTATATGGATGACCTTATGATTATAGGAAGTTCAAAGAAAGATATTTCCTTCTTGAAGGATGCAATGAACCATGCATTTTCTATGACAGATTTGGGATTATTGAGCCAATTCTTGGGTCTCAAAATTGCTCAATCACAACATGGAATAAAAGTAAATCAGTCCAAGTATGCCTTATATTTTCTAAACAAGTTCAACATGAAATATTTCAAGCCAAGCAAGACTCCCTTCCTTTCAGCAGTTAATCTTGAAGAAGCAGGTTCTTCTCCTATGGTAAATAGTACACTGTATAGGTAGTTGATTGGGTGTTTGCGTTATCTTACACACACTCAAACTGATATATCTTATGCAGTTAGTGTGGATTCAATATACATGGATCATCCTCATGAGATCGACTCAAGAGAAACCAAAAGGATCCTAAACTTTGTTCAAGGAACAAGAACTCATGGGATCTTCCACAAAGCAAAATCTGATCTTGATTTGATTGGGTTTACTGACAGTGATTGGGCAGGTGAAAAAACATATCGAAATTCAACATTAGGATATGTCTTCATGCTTACAGAAGGACCAATTAGCTGTTCAAGAAAGAGACTTAGTTCCATAGCACTCTCATCTACAGAAGCAGGGTATATAGGAGTTGTAAATGCAACAACTCAATGTTTGTGGTTGCAGGGAATACTTGGAGAATACTGCTTCGAATATTCAATGATCTAGTTAAGAGACAGTGAACCAAGCTCATTGAGATCCATATGCACTACATTAGACAACTTGTGCATGATGGTACCATTCATCTACTCTTCTGTGCATCTTCAGAACAAGTAGTAGACATCGAGAAGACATTCATCAATATCAAATCACTACTAGGGATTTCTGATCATGCTGTGAAGAATGATTGATGAAAATATTTCAAATTTTTGTTTTCCTATCCATGTTTAAGGGAGGATTTTCCCACTTGGTTTTTGCCTCTTTCCTTGGTTTTATGGACAAGCAATATGTAAAGGGTGACTAAGCCTTGTTGCTAGGCCCTATAGTTTTTTGATATTTACTCATAAATTAAGGCTTAAGGGGGGGCGTTAGAATAATCAACCCATATTTACCTACCTTAGACATTAATTTAATCATTTTTGTCTTATTACCTAGTTTCCTAGATTCCACTCTATGCTAGTTGCCTTCTACATGTCCTAGAATTCAACACATGCTAAAAATGAGTCATGGAGCGATTTTGAAACATCCTGGAAACCCATTTTGGCATGTCTAATTTATTCCAGATTCTCCAAAGCACATATCTTCTTTTTCTGTAAAGTTTCCTTGTTTTATTTCTGATTTAAGGAAAAGGAAAAGCTAGACTAGTTGTAACTGCCTTGTTTTTTTCCCACATCATCCTACCTCCTTTTCTCCAAATAAAAGAATGTATGAGTGGTATTTCCATCCCTCTTTATATTTCCCACTTGACTTATCCAATTCGTGAGCATCTACCTAGATTTGGAAACTTCTTTAAGCACCTATGGGGGATTTGACTAGTTTTGGTAAGCCTGCTTTTTGACTATTTCAAATGGCATATTTATGCATTCAAATATATGATGTAATTATATATTACAGAAGCCTAATAATTCATAATGTTTGATATTGTACACTTACTCAATATAGATTAGTGTTATGATCCAATTTCAGTCTCCTTTGGTGTTAATTTTGCATGTTTGAATAGCAATTTTGTGACTGTAATTGTTCTATCTCTTGGGTTCAATTTCCATAGTTCTAAAATGAAATTCATTTAACACACAAGAATTATTAAATTCCATATTTTCTCCATTATTTTCATTGGCACTTGATATGCCTCCTTGATTCGAGCCTTCTACAATTTTCTTTGTTTCATATTCAGCTTCGATTCTTGTCCTTTTTACCAAATGAAAATGTTCATCAAAGTGAAGTTTTCTTGCCTTGATATGTGTCCTTTTATTTCAACGATATACTCCACATAATAATTCAAGAAAAATTTCTTCTTCCATGCAAATATTTATCTTTATTTGATTATCTGATCTCTTTGGTGAAGTTGATAACCATGAATTATGTTTCTTCAAGAGATTTCTTTTCTTCTTGAGAATGAAATTATGATGCAAAGAAGTGTTTGGAAGTACCCTAACTTCATTGTATTTAGTCACAAATGTATAAAGCACATGATCTTTGACATTAGGAACATAATTTTGATGAATATTTTCAAAATATTTTTCACCCTTCAAATTTTCTTTACAGTTTGAAACCCGAATGCTCTCTTCAGTGTTTCCATGTTTAAAAGATTCAAAATTGCTGACAATGTTATCTGTCACTATTTTTCTACGATCTAAAAACTCACTTTTATGAACTAATCGAGAACCTCTAATTTTTTTCTCCATTCTTTTCCCTTTCTAGCCAAATTTCGTTTCACTCATGGCCTGCTCTGAAATAATGACTATATCTGGTGATTGTATCCTAATTTTTTTCAATAGAGGAAACTCCATGGAGTAAATAAATTCCAACAGAGTCAGTTGGTACATAGATAGGAAGAGTAAAGGTCCATGGATTAATTCAATGCAGACATATTCAGTTGGTACATAGATAGGAAGAGTAAAGGTCCATGGAGTAATTCAATGTAGACAGATTCAATTGGTACATGGATAGGAAGAGTAAAGGTCCAAGGAGTATGGTGGAGTGTGGTGGCACACAGCTTGAATAATACAGAGTAAGATGAAGTTAGAGTGACTGTGGAGTGACACATAGTTTGAGTGACCACACAGAGTAACACAGGTGGAGTGACTACAGAGTAACAAATAAAAGGAGTGATGGTGTTGTGACAGGGAGTTAGAGCGATAATGGAGTACATACTACATCAAGTTAGCAGAATCCTGAGAGAAACATACAAGAGTACTAAAAAATTAAAAAGGAAGTTTTCAGAGACACAAGAGAAATTTAAAAAATCCAAACAGGGCCATGTTTATAGTATATACTCAACAGAATGCTCTCAACATGTAGAAGCTAGTGAGTCAGTCACCTGCCTGAAATTTAGTAATGCTACAAAACTGAGTTTTTGAAGAGAAATAAGAAAAAGGGAGAATGAAAACAGAAAAGTAATAAGAAAAACTGAAGTATGGAAACAATTTTTTGGTTTTTAGATATCCCTTGCATGTTAATTCATATTGAATATATTTCTTAAAAGTGTTATAGTGGAATTCTCTAGATAAAAGTTTTGATAGAACTTTTGCAGATTCAACACCAGTTTGAAGAACATGCCATATTTTGCATTTTACAATGTTGGACTATGAAAACTGCTAGAAACACAAATTTAATAGAAAGAATTGATTGTGGAGAACATAACCCTGAAATGGATTCGAATAATTTCTTAAAGAATTCAAGGAATTGGAAAAAGAAAAAATAAGTATTTACTATTCGCTGGTGAGGGAAAAAAATGGAATTTTGGGTAAAATTGTCCCAGAACAATAGAATTGGAATATTTGATCTTACTGGGATAGACTCCTAACAGGATTTCAGTCATCTTCTAACTTCGGAAATTTTTCCAGTTCCTACGAGTCATAGAGAAAAGTATACTTGTACCTGAAGGGCCAAAGGCTAGCAAGTCGCAAAAACTTGAATTTGTTAATTTGCAAGGAGTGCAAAAATTGGAGGGAGCATTTTCAATTTGAGTAGAGGCTATCAAAATAATTAGAATATGAAATAGTATCTCTCCTGATACAAATATTTTTCTTCTCTTGCACGGATTTTCTTCATAAGTTGCCAAAGTAGGTCTCAGATCCATTTTATACAAGAAAAAGTGTTGAAAACTAGTAAGTTCTCAACTACTGGGAGGCATAGAGGATAGCTCTAGTGTCCATTTTGGACAATCCTACAGAAGTTGTAAACTTGTTTTAGAGGAGAAGAAATTTGTGCATTCACCTATTTAAAATAAATTTATGGTTATCATAAATTGCTGTAGAACAGAGCACCTTTGGGCTTGATTTCGACCTTTTCCCTTTCATCCCTATTGTATTTTGAAAGTTAGTAGTTACATTTGATTAGCATAGATATTTTTGTACACTTTAATGAAATTATGCCTTGATGTATCATCCAACAGAAGGAAAAACTTACTATAATTTGAAACACAACTGAATTAATATAAGACTTACAGGCTTGTCTAAGCTTGTTTTATTTTTATAAATGCAACTCTGTAGATAGTGACACACCATCCAATTTCATTGTTGCAATACCATTTATCTTCACCTTAAATTTTGATGAACCTGTCACCTTTTCTGATGAAGGTTCAGTGCCATATTTTATAGGGAAAACTTTATCATGCTTGCGAACAGACAACTACTTAGTTAACTGCCCTTGGTTAAAATTCTCTGAGCCAAGTTTCCCATGATCTTTCTTAAGGCCTCTGTTATTTTTTTTGATGGGGTCGTACAATATTTATTCGCCCTGATTCCCTTTGAATTGTATTCATATTGATTAACCTCACCCTTTTGTGTAACATAAGCCTTGATAGGAGGTGTGCTGATTGAATTGGCTTTCCTTGAAGCTAAATTTGAAACATCCTGCTTCTTTGGAGAAGGAAGCACTGGTGCAGTCATGCTCTGTATCTTTTTTTCTTCCATTTTTGGATCAGTCAATGATTTAGTAGAAGTTGCAGCATGAGCACTCCTCTTATCCTTATCTCCAATCTTCCATTTATCCATATGCTTAGAGGAAATTGAATCTTCAAACCGTGGATCCATCTTATTCTCCTCTACCCATTTAGTAAGTTCAGAAGAAAACCTTATAAAGGATTTATATGAATTTGAAGACACCACATGTTTCTTACTACCACCTATTTTTGTTTCTTCTTTTTGGATCAATGGGTCTACTTTGAAACGTTCCTCATTTCTCTTAACCGACTTCTTGTCATTATGAAAGCATTTAGTATAAGATTTTTCATCTGCAGAAATCTTGTATGCATCATCATGCCTAGTCACACCAGTTGCCCCTGGCTCCACTAAAGCAGTTGCAGCCTCTGCAACACATGAAAACATAGCATCTCAAGACCGGTGATGTTGTTTATAGGGAGGCAGTGCAACTTCATCACTTAGTAGGCTACTTCACAAATAATATTTATCATCCTTTTGTGGAAAACAGATAGGCCTTTCCATAAAAATTGAATACATCTTCCCATGTGGAAAATCACCTTTAGTTTCAAGACTGTTAGAACTTAAGGTATTATTAGTTTTCAAAAGGAATTCATTTAACACAGGGATAACAATTCCCGAGCATAGTGAGAATGCTCTCCTCGACCTATCCAAGGTGCTTCACATTCTCTATCTTTTTTTCTTTTGACACTTTAATTAAATATTTTTCATTAAAACCCATCAATCATGTTCTGCCTTCGAAACCCTATATAAAGTATTTCCATTGTGAAATTTTGGTTGTAAGATTGATTGCTTTTAGAAATTGTGAAGTTTCTTTCGTTTTTGGTTCCTTCTCTATGTCAGGACTAATATTTTTGGGAATATTAGGGTTGGAAAATTTATTGTAATGGGCATTTGTTCATCATTAGGCTTCGTGTTGTTCTGCAGCCTACAAATTCTAGTTGTAAGGAAACAATATTATAGGAGGCTACTGCCTTTGTCCCTCAAGATAAATGTGATGTAGTTGTATATAGTTCAGATACTAAGAGATTTTTTTTTGGTTCGGGAAGAAGAGGAATGCAGATCATTACACAGAAGGTACATGGATGACGAGTTTTATTAAAGGTTAATGGTCATAGAGAGGAGATTAAGATTTCACGATTTTGAATATGGAGAAATGAGTGTTAGCACTAGTCATACCTAAGAGAATGAACCAACAAAGATGTTCATGGAAACTATATCAACATAGGGAGCTGCAATGAAGTTGGAGGAATCAAAATTTCCACGAAGTTTGAACTATAAATGCATTGATAGATTGGGTTCAAGAGTTGGAGTAATTTTTTGACATGGAGAATATAGCTTCCATCCAGCCTTATGGTTGGACCACTTACAGAAAAATTAGGGCAAGACAAGGCAAGGATAAAACCATATTTTGGGAAAAAATACTAGGGGTCAAATTCCAACCCTTAAATAAACATCATGCCTTGTTCGAGAAATTTTATAATTTAGAACAAAATGTATTGTTAGTGCAAGAGTATACAAAGTAGATCAGGTAACTGCAAATTAGAATGAACATACATGTATCCAAAGATCAAGTTGCAATCAAATACCTTAAAGGGCTACATTTTCATATCCAAGATGAGATGGCAATGTTGAAACTACATTCTGTATGTGATTTCTTCTTGTATGTATTAGAAGCACAGGAAAATAATAACGAAAGAAAAGGAAAAATGATATATAGGAAAGTGATTACTCTACATTTCAGGGTTAAAAGAAATATCTCCAGATTGACCTGAGCAGAATACCAGAAGAAAACAAAAGAACATGGTATAAAATTACAAATAGAGTTGTTGGACAAGAAAATCTAGGGGACAATGGATGCCAAGGACAGGGAAGGGGTCAATTTATATACTTTAGGAGGCCCCTAGTAGGAGGCTCTGCGTGTCATCTAATATAGGTTTGTGTTGTTACCACTCTTTGAAGATGAGATTGAAGCATGCTATCCATAAAGTTTTTTTTTTTAAATATTGGAAACATGAGTGAAAGAGTTGTGCCATTTCTTAATTGTTCAAGCTAATGCAATAAATGTGTAAAAAGATGAAAAATCATTTAGGGTTACAACTTACAACCATTTTTGTAGTAAACTTCTAGAGTCCTTGTTTGTACATGGGATTATATACCAACATAGAATCTCCAACTTCAAACTAATTAAACATTGAAGTGCATTTTTGTTGTTAATGGGCCAAAGAAAGATTTGAAACCATAACACAACACATTATAGCAAGGGTAAAGTTAAGGTTGTCATCTTATTTTTTCATCTAGAGGTCGAAATTCTCTTAGCATTTACAAGATAACGGTTAACCTCCTGATATTCAACATTGTATTCAAAGGAATTCTAATCACATATGTAAGATATTTATTATTTATTATGTAAAAATATGAAAAAGCATTTAGGGTTACAACTTACAACCATTTTTGTAGTAAAATTCTAGAGTCCTTGTTTGTACATGGGATTATATACCAACATAGAATCTACAGCTTCAAACTAATTAAACATTGAAGTGCATTTTTGTTGTTAATGGGCCAAAGAAAGATTTGAAACCATAACACAACACATTATAGCAAGGGTAAAGTTAAGGTTGTCATCTTATTTTTTCATCTAGAGGTCGAAATTCTCTTAGCATTTACAAGATAACGATTAACCTCCAGATATTCAACGTTGTATTCAAAGGAATTCTAATCACATATGTAAGATCTTTATTATTTATTAGCTTTTTAATTTTTATCAAACATGTAAGGTAAATTGAAAAAATGACAAAGCCAAAGTGGAGGAATATTTATGAATTGGACCAAGTTCTAGTAGTATCCATGGAAAATGAACTTTTGAAACATAAATATGTACAAACCTAAGGTTGTTTTTTTGGGAAATGAAGCATATATTCCACAATATCAACACTTCCAGGAGTTAAAGAGTGGGAATACATGATCCTACACCCCTCATAAGCACATAATTGTGGACATACGTTTGTTTCACAACTTTTCACGAGGTGCCTACTTCTATCATCCTAGAATAAGTTTACACATTTTGATTAGATTTTTCTCTCCAAATTTCATCAAGGATATAACCCATGTTAACTGTCACTATTTTTCTACGATCTTGAACTCAATTTCAGGCACTAATCGAGAACCTCTAATTTCTTTTTCCATGCTTTTCCTTTTCTAAACAAACTTCTTTTCCCTCCAGGTCTTCTCTGAAATAGTGCCTCTATCTAGTGTTTGTATCCTAATTTCTTCAAGATAAGAAGAAAAATTCAAAATATTGTCTCCATCACTATGAATATTTATTTCACTCTCTGATTACCTTTTAAAGTCTCTCTTTGTTGTCTTCAACTCTGGCTCAATTATTAAAGATACTTCACTTGAAACATCAAACATCAAAAGGTTCTCAAAATGGCTTATAGGCACTGCACCAACAACATCAGACCTCAAATGGTCCTCAAAATGGATTGTAGGCTTCCTTATCTTTAGTATGGACCTCATATTGTCGGATTTAGATGTTGATAATGAACTGTTCTTTTTAATCCCAACTTGAATTGAATTGAGCATCTTCCTATCTTTCTTATTAGACGATATCAGGGATGTAACATGTTTTTTCTTATTCTCACCTACCCCATGTGTCTTTTTACACTTTTCCTACCTATGTACTTCCCTCTTAATATCATGTTTCTTGGCAAAAGTCTCATAATGCATTTGATTAGATGTATCTTTTTGCATTTTCAACATTTCCTACGACTAATCAGTTGCTTCTTGGATTTTATCATTTTTTGTAAATTGTACTTTCTCTGCAAAAACCTTTAATCTTCCATCAATACATTATATGGATTTCCGATCATCAATATCTAGAATAAATTCCTCTTTCTCTGTACCTTTATCATCATACTCCTCACATATCTCTTTCACTTCCCAAGTAAAGTCAGTTTAATCCTTTCCTTGACATTTAGCTGAAAACTTATTTTTCAACTCAAAGGTTTATGCCTGAATGTCAATAGGAGCATAGAAACCATTGCAAAAGAAGCAAGAAAAAAATGAAATCAATAAACCAAAACCACAGGCTTGGATTGTTGAGAATACATTTTTTTTAAGACGGTCACTATAATACTGTTTCATGTGGATGGTCACACAGCTAATACAAGCTATCACGGTTAGTCGAAAAATAACCATAACCCTTGATATCAGATTGTTAGATATCATATTTTTATGCATGTGTTCAATCATAAGTAGATCATGGTTAAGTACAAGGATAGTACAATCAAATAAGTAACTCAATTGGTTGTGATCGTAGTTGTGCAGTTTAGCTTTTTAATTGGTTGTGTTTTGCAGTTTAGCTTTTCATGGGTCATTTTCCTTTGCATGTGTAAGGGTCATCCATAAATTTATGATATGATGATCCAATGAGAATTAATTTTGTTAACAGTGGGTTATTGAGAACAATTTAAATATTTAGACGTCAACAAAGTAAATATAGATTTTAAGATGCATGGTTTTTGATGGATTTCTTGTAATTTACATTCTGCTAGCATGTCATGCACTATTGTGTTGAGAGAAGCAAGGTTCTCTACAGCTGAGGTAGGGAAGATGTTGGTTACTTTATGTGTGTATGTGCATGTGTATATTTTGTAATTCTTGGTGTAATACACACACACACACATGTTGACCTGATAAAATAAAAACTAGGACATATCCATTTTAACCTTGTATTTGTTAAGCACACCTTCAGTGTATTGATCCACTTTTTAAATAAAAGGTAAGGGATTAAGAATGATCTATGATAGTATTTAAGTATTTCCAATCACACATGAAAGTTCTCTTTTATGTATGCTAGCATATTTGTGTGCAGTTGTTTGGTTGGAAATTTGAGATATAAGGAATTTGGAGGATTTCAATGTTTTCATCATTAGAAGGGTTTTTACAAGATCTATAGAGTTCATATTTAAATTCCATGATTTTCAAAGTATTTTAATCTTAATATGACAACTACATTTCTGAATTGTGTTGAGATTTCTTCATCGGGAGCAGTTGTGACTCATACATGTAAATTGTGAAGAACGTTTGCGTCATGATCTAGGAACATGATTATGAATAATCCAACTATGATTTTAATGATTCCTTAGCAATCTCTAGGATGGACATCATAAAATCTTGAGCATACAAGAAAGCCAAAGACATGATTAGAAATGGACTCATGTTAAAAGTATGTTTTTATTACAATGAAGTCATTTGATAAAATGAGGTGTATGCCTTTTTTTTCATTTGCTAGGTAGTTGTGTTAGATGTTCAATCTAACTACCTCATTGCTAATATCTAATTAACTTATCTCTAGCTTGTTTTATTAGTCACTTATTTATTTATTGAGAAACACTTCTTATATTTACAAGGCTATACTTACATTCATACCCACTCAGTGATTTGAACCTGTGTCTCCACATTAATACAAGCCCAACTTCCTTGCTACTTATCGATATAGCACATTCTTGTGGGTGTTTTATTAGTCACTTTTATCAATGAAACTTGACACCTTTTAATGCTACAATACAAAATGACATAAAAAATATAAAATAATAGATGAGCTGTAATTAACTTCACTCCTCCATAGTTCAAAATCATGTAGACACTCCATCAATCTGTCTCATCACCTTCATAATGACAATATTCCTAGATTGTATGAATTCTTGTCTTCCTGAACTAGTTGAATTTCCAAACTCCAAAGTCAATGCAGTTGTTTGAATTCCTAAGTTTTTGATCTCCTTGAATTCAGGAAGTCTCGATTCAGTGCAATTCCCGAATCTTGAATCTCTTGGACAACAATCCATTCTGAGTTAAACCTTGTTAGATTCCCTTCGGTTTCAGAAAGTCAACCACTCACCAAAATATTCAAAATCAATATTTCTTACTATCATCTTCATCTGTGGCCACTTTTGGTTCATTGATGTAAATTTTTATTTCAGTATCTCCAAGGGTTCACTCTATATACTGATCAATAGAATATCTAAGCATATTCTCATATCAAACCTCTCTAATTTTATCACAATTTTGAATAAATCTTTGGATTCCAATATTTTGTGCTGAATAGAACTTAAGGAAGAACTGTGATTAAATAGAAACTAATACCTATCTACTTTTGTTATGTTGGTTTCTATATCATATTCTTCTCTTCTTAGATTTATAAATTTTTGTGCTTCCCCTAAAATACCTTTGTCGTATCGGGATATATAAAATTTTTGAAAAAATACTCCAAGAAAATATCTTTATGTGTCCATATTCATGTATGCTTCGATTCTGGATCTAGAAATTAAATTTCTATGTAAGACAATGTATTCTCCTCTCATATAATCACATGGGAAATTACAGGAAAAATGTTGTTGTGCTTGCATCTTCATTAGAGATTTATTTTTTATTTCTTTGGTTGTGTGGGACTACAGGTTTAATGGTGTTATTGTGTTCTTGACTACAGGGCATCTCTTTATCAATATGAAGGGGGCCATTTTTTGTATTCTTGTCCTTGCTGGTTACTTATGTCATTCTTGTTCACTGTGTTCTAATGAATTGAATATGTGAATGAACTGGAATATGCTTACTTGGATTAGTTATTATAGAACACTATTAACTCTGCTTCAATTTCTGTAACCATTTACTGCAAGAAGCTTCCCAAAATTTCTCCTTTCTTCTTACACCTTCTCATAAGACTGGGCAAGCATACCATTGTGTGTTTTAATTCCTATTGCAGGAGTTGAGCTTTATCTATATATTAAAGTCCTCTTCATATTCCAAAGTTGGCTAGGTCACATCTGCTACTTCTGTTTTTAATATTTTTTTCTTCTTCTAGAGTTGGCTAGGTCGCATATACTGCTTTTCCATCTTATGTGGCATCACAAATCCTTTCTGAGTCTTCATCTTATCTCTCTTCGATGGCAACAAGAATATTTTTCCTTCTTTTCTTTTTTTGTTTGTTTGTTTTTATGATATGTATATGTTTAATAAATATCCAATAAGTGTTAATAGAAAATTTTCTACATGAATTTTTCTTCTTCCCAGGTTTTATTTTGTTGTTCTACACATTATTCAATAGTCATTCTTATAGTTTTTAGTGAAATATCGTCCCAAGGATAGCCTTGCATATGATTTCCCCTCCACTTCACACCAAGAAACTTGTTTTGGGCTTGGTGTTTAGTATTTTTTAAGTAAAGAAAATAAGATCTGGATACTGGTTGTCTCAAAGAAACTGAACTAAAAATGAATTGTTACAGGTTTTTACCTTAGTTCCATGGAAGGTTGTCTAGCTATGGATTTCTTTGATTTATCTGAAGCTGGTCAAGCTAAAAAGTAGGTATTCTGTTTTCCCACAGTTTTCAAGGTGTAAAGGTTATTTTTTCTTATATTGGTTAACTTTAATTAACCATATTGGAAGATTTGACAAGTTCTATCTTCTTACCTCTAGTACACTTTTGGAAGAATGAGATTATAAATAAGATTGGTCTGATAAGTGCCATATTTAGACTAATATGCAGCATATGGCACTGTTATAGTATTATTTGTGATAAACTAAATTTTAATAATTTTTTTCCTAAACTCATTTCTTTAGAGCTATTGATATACATAGAACATTTACTAGATGAAATAAATATGAAATCTATGTTAATGCAAGGATGTGAAGCTTGGAATGTGTATTACCGATTTCATATCTATGATGATGTGTTTATATGATTGTCTTAGGTTTTATGTAAGTGGAAAACAATAAACATAGCATTAAATTTTGAATAATCAGTGACAAACAATAAACGTAGTATCAAGGTTGTACACAATTAAAAATTGAAATGTTAATATCTTCATTCATAACGTATAGAAGCCACTCAGGGTCTGCTTACTAAATTACTGATAAGACATTGATTTGAAAATATCATATATGCTTTCAAAATTTCATTGCAAGTCAGATACTGGTAGATATACTATTTATCTAGTGAATACAATTGCTTTTCATCCCATGTAAGTTTCTTGGTAGTTTTAGATTCTCCCTCTCCTAATGCTTATTCCTTGCTATTTTAGTTGCATTTTATTTTCTTGTAATCATGTAAGTCTTATGATTTTTTTACAGATATGGTACTTTCACCATTGGGGGCTGTGATGGCTATGTTAACGTTTGGGATGGAAACAACAAGAAGGGGTTATATCAGGTACTTCATATGTTTTGTTTTTCCTACTTGGTGCCTATAAATGTTTTCTACTCTCATCCAAATGATATGTTGTCTATATCTTTAACTTATTAGTTGATGTAGTAATACTGAGTTTTCCAGAGTACATTGACAGTTGTATATAAAAATATTTTAGTGGCACACGGCTTTTGCTTAGTCAACCTTTGATCCCGATTATAGAGTTTTGAGGATTTTTGGTATGTCACTACAGAAGTCATCTACAAATCATGTGTAAATGCTTCTATGGGTTGAAATTTGATACAATGTGTGATGGGATGTTCCTACTAAATGGTGTATATGCCATGGACCAGATAATTTTTTAACATTTACACCAGTCAGATTCTGTCAATGACTTATTTTCTTTAGGTTTTCGTATTGGGGTCCATATTTTGTAATGAGGAAATGTTCCGTCTAGTTAGTATTAGACAGTGGAATCTGATTATCTAATCTAATTACTGTGTTTTTGCTCGAGCATGTACTAAGTTTTTTTAGATACACAGAGCCTAGTATAAAGCACCTTGCATGTATACTTTATAAAAATATATCTTGATACCCATTTATACCTTTGATCTACACAAGGGTGATTAGAAACCTCTTTCCAATATGCATCGATGTATGTATATCTACATTTAGGGTCGAAGTACACAATTCTTAAGCCCTTATTCACACTCGTCTGGTTTTTACATTATTTTTTCCTAGACTAAGAGTGTTTATGGTTATGTTAAATATTATTTATGTCTTTATTGGAAATGTTTGTGAATTCAACATGGTATTCAATCCAATTGATAACGTTTTGATTGTATTGCTCATTATTCAAAGTATCCTACAAGCATTGCAGCTTTATCATTTAGTAGAGATGGTCAATTGTTGGCTGTGGCATCAAGCTACACATTTGAGGAGGGAGATAAACTGTAATTTCTAAATTCCTAATCTAATAAATTTTATATCAGATGGTTTCTCCGTAAAAATTCTTGAATTACCTAGTCTATTAACTTTCTGTTTCTTGTTACATATGTTCTTTTCTTCACTCATTATTGAAGTTTATTTTCTGTATTTTTTGTGCCACCATGGCTAAGTGTTTGTGAAGTTTCACCATATTGAGATTTAATGGTGGAATATCTCTTATCTATTTTGATTTAGTGGAATAGGTGAGAATCTGAGATGTTTAAAAAAACTTGTCTTATAGAATAAGTTTCCATTTTGCAGGCATGAGCCCAATGGTATTTCTGTACGCAGTGTAAATGAAGCTGAAGTGAAACCAAATCTCAAATTTTATGTTGCACCTCCATAAGGCCCGTCTACATTGTATTATCTCTTGTAGATTATGCTTTCTAGTACATGAGTCTGATATGATCCCCCTCAGGCCATATCAGAGTCCTTGTTTTTCTTGATGTACTGGATGGTTACACTTGTTACTGTGTTGGGTATAGAAGATACAAGATTATATATTTTTGTTGGGTGCTATGGTTTTTTTTTAATATAATATATTACTTTATAGAGTGATCTCTGAATTCGAAACTATCACCTAGCGGTCATGCCTAAGCATGTCTCTAAGATCTTGTGTGAGACACATCACTATTTTTAGATGTTGTTTGTAATAATTCGTATAGATTTTAAATATATTACATTGAGGTGTATTTTACATTTTAATAAAGTCCCAAATGTCAACACAAATCCTCATTGAAATAAAAGAAATTGTGAATCGAGACAGAGACCTAATATACTTAAGGATCGAAAGGGAACTTTCATTTCCTTGTAGAAAGAGAATGTTGGTTTATCAAAAATCATTATATGATTATAGAAAACGAATATGTGGTGATGTTTTTGGGTTAAGTCTAACAACAAGCGTTGGCCAAATGAGAGATTGTTGTAAAAGTTGAGAAAGACTTTAGTTTTTAGCGATTAGTATTATCACATGCCATTGTTGGTCAAGTGTTGATTTAAATTGACAAGTTCAATAGGGTACAAATGTCAACATAACCTTTAGTATTGGGTAAATTTATCCCAATAGAATGCCTATTAAATATGCCATTCTTTCTCGAGTCTCTCTTTTGACAACTGTCTCCCTAGTACACAATGTTCCGAGTGAAGTACATCACAGTGCTTGATTGTGATACAGGTTTATCTACAAATTTGTTTCCTTTATTAATATTTATAGTCACCCATCTGCTGGGTTTCATATTCTTTAATTGCATGCCAGGATGCAAGGTGAGACAAATCCTTGGAATACGTCTAGTATGTTGTTTCTTATGGAAGCAATACATTCACTATCTGTGTGGATTCGAAAAAAGTGTAAACTTGAAGATTTGTGGAACTCACATATGTTTGTTGTATCCATCGTCTTCTTTGGTATTCGAGTTTATGGGTATCGTTAATGTTTATGGAATATTCTAAATATGCTATATTTACTTTAAATTCAGTGTGTTAGGTTATTTTGTATTTTAGACTTTAGCTTTAATTTTAATTATATGTGGATTATATATGTTTTATTTTTAATTTAAACTTTAACTATAATAATACCTATACCTTTAATTTTTCTTTCAAAGATGGGAAAACCAATTATAAATTAGTTTTTAATTTTTCTTTCGAAGATGGAAAAACCAATTGAAAATTAGTTTTCAAATTGGGAGTGAAAACAACCATCACTATTTTTCATTATACTGTTGGAAGTATCTCATCAAAGATGTTTGTGTCTTCTGATGTTAACCTATTCCCTTAAGGAAGATGAGCTCTTAGCCAATCATAAGAAATTTTAGGTCTTTCTCTATGATCATTTTAATTTCTACTTATAACTATATTTATAATTTTAGTTTCACTTGTAATTATAATTTTAGTTATAATTTTGTATTACCATTATGATACCTAACCCTTAATTTCAAATGTAATTATAATTTTAGTTTCAATTGTAATTATAAGTCTCGAAAAACTATGATTATAAGTCCAATAAGGGGGTAGTGTTGTCATAAACTAAAACCATAGACTTGGATTTATGAGAATCCATTTTTTTAAGACTCTCACTATAATACTGTTTCATGTGGATGGTCACACAACTAATATTGCAATCAAGTATGTTTGTGGAGTTTAGACGTCTCGTTGAATGTCTTTATTACTATTATATTGTCAGATAACAACTTTATTAATTCCTTTTCTTATAATTTTATATTTAGCACGGTAATTGGTTTTGTTATTTGCTCAACTGAAGGGTTGATAGTAGATTTCAGAAATCCCGTCAACTAAAGAGTAGAAGGTTGCAACTAAGCACTATAACTCAGAGGTAATATTCCTCGTCTCTTTAGACTATATCCTATTTATGACAATTTTCTTTTGGAAGTAATATAAAAACTGGACTTAATTAATGTAATTGCTCAGTTAAGGTATTATGGGTCCTCAGTTAATAGTATAATAAGAAATAGTGTAATTTTTTTTTGTATCAATTATGAAGGTTTTAATGTGGAATTCCTATTGTTATCGATAGAAGCTTGTCCCATTTGTGATTTTTTCTCTTGCTTTTGAAAAATAGTCAAGTAGTGTCAAGTAGTGAGTGTTTAGTCATGTTTTGGACATCATGTAGAACCTTGATGTGATTGTCCATTGCTTAGAGAAAACATGTCAAAGGAAGAGTGACAAACTAGTGTTAATTAGGAAAGGAATGTGATCTCTGTGATGCTAATAATTGTGGGTGAAGTAATGTGCATCCACAATATACATGTCAATATACTAGGTAGAAATATAAAGGGGTATAAAAAATGTAAATGAAAAAATGGATACATGCAATATATAGTGAAAATAGATTGGGAAGGCATATTGGGAGGGGGTTAAAAAAACAATTTTGGGAGGTATTTTCCAATATTTTTTGAAACTAGGGGTATTGTTTCATATGCCATGAATGAATGTGCTATGGCATGGTTTCACTAAGTGAATACCCCATGGGATATTATTTGTATTATTTCATTTTTATGGGATTCGATAATTGATATTTAATGTTTATTCTTGTTATTTCTTTTTTTACATATTTAAACGCTCCCAGTCGAAGCTTATGACATTCGAAGATGGGTTATTTATGGTTTAAGTTGGGTTATCATGAAGGAATTCTAGCCAACTCTTAACAAGATTAGATATTGGGTGGATGAATATTCTGATACTTTGATTGTGTATTTAAATTAGGTTTTAAGTTGTAAAACATTTTCCTCTCAAGAACGTTTAAAATGCCCTCATCCTTTGTTTAGAGGAATGATAGTTATGTTTGTGATTTAATTATTTTTACTCTAGAGTAGATACTTTATATATAAATATATCTTGGTGCAGGAAAATGTTAATATTCCAGTGTTTATTTAGCTTGGCATGTCCTTTTTATAGGATGGATGAAGATTTGTTATTCATGGATGACTGTATATTTTCTTGAGTTTATTTTCAATGCATTAAGCAGCAACTGTTGCGCATCCTTTGTGTGGTTTTTGGTTCTAAAGGTATTCGATTCCTAGTTATTGATTATGCGTACTCGTTAGCCTGTTTATTAGTTTTGGTTTAAATGATATCGTAGATGACTGTAATTTGTTCATTTAATTGTTTAGTTTGTTTTGATGGTTAGTTTATTTGAGGCTGGTTATTATTTTTGCAGAGTTGTGAGCCCTTGAGAATGCTCTGTAATTTCATACTTTAAGGTCTTTTCTTTTTTATTTTGGTTTTATTATTTTCCATGAGGAAATTATAAAGGTTCTAAGATAAAGGGTATATATATNTTTTGAAACTAGTTTTTATATAAATCTCATAGGAATTTTATCCTAGAATCTATATAAGAATTAATACTAAGATTTTATTTTAACTAGTAAAAAAACTTGAAACATTTAGTCAAACTGATGAAGGGTAAAATTACAGATCCTAATACAAAACCCAAAGGATGTAATCACAAAATGTAAGCATAATCAAAATAGATTGAAAATTTAGAATTCTCTTACCTGCATTTAGGGAGTTTGTAATGGCTAAAGGACCTGCACACTTCAACACCCAGAATTAATAAAACACTTGCTATCTCTGACCTTAAGAATGATAACCAAATAAATTTGGAACTACCATGTTCCTCCCAACCATGACCCGGAACTGTTCCTGGTTCTAACTCGGATCCCCCGAGTTGGATCAAACATTGAAGTGATCTAGAAATCCTAAAGGTGAGGTTGTTGTTGTTTGGAAAATCAGGCTCTGTATAAGAATGCTTGGTTTTGGAAAATGCTATCCAATTCTATTAAAGGAATATAATCAGATCCCCGAGCCTTCTCTTGCCTTTGTTCTTATAGAAAATCTCTTACGAAAGGGCACTTGGTTTAAACTTTAGTTGAATCAAGAATTCATTATTTTCTTGAAAATAATCTTTAATTTGATTTTTATGGAATTAATAGTTATATTGTTTAACTAGGAACTTTTACGAGTTCCTACTTGAGATTTAGAATAGAATATTTATTTAAATATTTTAGCTTATGATATAATATCTACATTGTCTCCGACTTATTATTTTAGTTACCTTTATTTCTTTATATATATATATATATATATATATATATATATATATATTCTCATATACATGTATTATATAAACTTTACTTATTATTCTTAATATTTATTCATGCATAATATATCATAGTTTATTTATTTTGATGCTTACCCTAGTTTACATTTATTTCTTTTATCAAGTCCTCTGGTAGGGTTTGGTTGGTCAACTAGGTTAGGTATCTCTAGATCCTCCTTGCATTTTGGATTACCTCATTTTTCGTGGTAGTTCTTCGAGTCCTTAATGAGAAGTAGATTTGAAATTTCAATTAATCAACTTAAAAATAAGTATGATGAGGTTCATTTCTATTCAGAGTCTTTCCAACTCAACAGACTTAATTTAGAGTAACCCGTAGTGCTATTCATACCCTAAGCTCAACACAATCAATTGCGCGTTACACTATTGCAATTTGAGGGACTCTCGGTCAACACTAATACTAGGATGCACTTGTATAATACGCTTAGGGATACAATGGAAAAAGATCCGATGCTCTAGAACTTATGATCAACATCAAGTTGGAGTGCTCCAAGGATTATTCCCAACACTTCAAGTCTTATACTTCATTTTCTCTAGAGCTTATGCTCAACACAAAATATCATAACTCATGTGTTCTAGAGGTTATGCTCAACACAAAATTTCATAACTCATGTGCTCGAGGGATTATACCCAACACATCATAGAACTCAATCATGCATTCATTCTTCTAAACAATAGATCACAATAATCATCTCAGTATGTATATTAGGGCTAACCACATAATAATAAATCCAGTACATCGAGGTCTATTATTAGTACCACGACAATAGTCTTGTCCATCAGGGCATATGCCCCACATATACAATCATATACAAGGCAATAAAACATGTGCATTGGCTCATTCCCAACATATCTATCTAATCAACATAACTCATGTGCATTGGGGTATACACCCAATATATAGACAAACATGATCATCAAAGTAAACCATAGGTAGTGGGGCATGACATTTTATATTTTTTTTGTTGTTTTGTATTTTATTTGTTATTTGTTATTTTTGTTGTTTTGTTTAAGTTTTTTGTTTTTTTAGTTTAGTTTAGTTTAATTTTATTTTAGTTTTTTTGTTTATTTTATTTGATTTTAGTTTAGTGTTTTTGTTTTTTTTTTGGTTAGTTTTTTGTTTTTTTTGTTTAGTTTAGTTTTGTTCTTTAAAACATTGAAGTTAAAAAAAATATTTTATCCTTTTGTTTTTAAATTTTTTTAAACATTAGTTTCTTTTTATATTATTTTTGTTTGTGTGTGTTTTTTTCTTAATATATTTTATATATTTTTGTTAAAGGAAAACTTACCTCCACTAATGATTCATTTTCGTTGAAAAGCATACATCTTGCAACTTGGATAAAAGACGAGACTTATGAATTTGTTTTAATAAATGAAAAGAGTTAAGGAAAATTTAGTGAGATGCTGACTTATAATGCTGTGGTAAAAATATTAACTTATGAAGAAAGGGAACTGAAAGGAGTGATTGTAAAGATCTATAAAAATCCATAACCATTAATTAATTATCTCATAGATACATTTTCAAGATAAGGAGATTAGGTCTTAGTTTTTTTCTCGGGTTCATGTAAAATTTATAATATTACATATGAAAGCATATTTCAAGTTTTGTTGTTCTTTTATTCTTCATTAATTTTTTTTTAAGTATGCTTCTTTATGCTATTTGACAACTATTTTTGTTTTGTTTTTGGTGATTATGTGGAACAATAGCATGCTCCTTATAGAAAGAGAGAAATTGCATATCCATTGATAATGATCCACTACAATGCAATTACATCAAGCAAAGAATCAATGTTATTCAGTTTCTTCCATATGAATTGCAAGAAGTTGGTTTGAAGAAATGAGAGTTTAGTGAAACACTTGTGGCGAAGATGTCAAAAGAGCCTCAACCCCCATTAGGAGGGATGTTTGGAAATGAGAACTTTGGGCATCTTGAAGACATAAAATACCCAATGGAAGAGGACATTGATGTCCCTGAAGAAATCCAAGCTCCATAAAATTCCAATTTCGATGAAGAATTTGGCTGGCATGATATTGTTTATTAGTTTCATGTCTCGAAAAGAATGTTAAATTTGACAACTTTTTGATAAGATACATAACTAATGTTTTGACTTCGAGACTTTGTTTTAGAATTAAAATGTCTATATGTAATGTTTTTAATATGTTATTTACAAATACATGGTATAGTTTTTCTTGAATTTATGTGAATCATCGCTTTTTGGAAAATAATATGAAATAGTATCATTTTTATACAAAAAAAACTTTAAAAATCCATTGAAAATGGTTTTAATGTCTTTATTTTCTGCAATTTTTTACAATTTTGTCAATAAAAATGTCTTATTTTGTCCATAAAAATGTCTTATTTAAAAACAAAAGTTGCAAAATACATCTATTTTTCATTATAAATTGCTTCTAGATGTATGTTATTTTGTTAAATTTCTATAAAAGCACACTTGAAAATATAAATTAAAAATATTTTACCACAAAGATGACTCTAAGGCCCCAAAAGATGCCTCAAAATGAAAATGTGTGATACTCATATCAACCCTTTTTGAAACAGAGGTAAAAATAGCGACTAAAGTTAGGAGAGAGAAAAACAAAAACTATGTGGAATTCTCATTTTATAGTATAAGTAGTTTCAAGTTAACTTCTTCTTGATGATATCTAATAAAAGACTCCTTTTAGCTAATTATTTTAGGAATCCAAATCCTTATTAAACCTTAGTTTTTGTCTAAAACGAACATAGAGTCTACTTATGAAGGAGGTAGAATTATTTTATGATTCCTTTTAAAGTAGTGAAAGTAGCATTTAGTATAAAGTTCCATAGTTTATAAATCAAATATCGAGAAAAGATTTCTCTCTCTAAATAAAAAAGGGATGAAAGTTTTATTAATATAAGTATTTGGATATTAAGAGTTTTATAGTTGGAAATTAAATCATTTGCATGTTATATATATGGAAATAAACTCTCTTACATTTAAATTATTGGGTTGAATTCTAATAGTTCGAGTCAAAACTCTTCAATGAACTTCGTGGAAAAAGGAAAGCAATTGCAATGGATGTATTGCCGAATTGTAACCTTTTTTGAAGAATAAAATAATAAAAGCATTAAAAATTCTTTGTGGACGTAACCCTGGTTGGGGTGAACCACGTAAATTGGTGTCCCTGTCTTGGATTGTGTCTTAATCATTGAAATTTGACTTGGGTCAATGCTCTGCAACTTTGTGATTTTAAAATAATACTCATTTTTCTTTATTTGCACATAATAAATGGATTATGGATAATGTTACCTAAATACAAATGTTAAGAATTTGCACTTAAGAAGCATACAGTTGTTTATGTCTTGGTTATTGGCCAAGCGTGCCATGTGCCTGATGGCACTTTCCACCGTGTTACAATTGACACCTGTAGTGGAGTAAATTAATGTGCACAATTTCTAGAACTGGGTGGCATTATTAACCAGTAGGATAAAAGACAAATAAAAAGCTATGCTTATCAACCAATTTCTGATAAAAAAAGGCTAAAATAGTTCCTCTAACCAATTGTATTATAGACTTGTTGAAAAAGCAACCATAAAATCGCTAATCTGAAATTACAACTTTCTTTCTAGTAGTACTGCCACAGTTAATTGTAAATTGAATCAAAAGAAGAGTGATAAGAGATATGATACATGCATTTCATGAATGCATATTTATATGTATAAATAAGAGATTACCAATTGTCTAGGAAATAAATTTATTTCCCTGCACCAAGCTAGGGTTTAATTCTATTTCAAATTGGAAATTATGGTTGAAGACCATGTGCTTAACCTCTGTTCTTTTGAAAGCAAAAAGAACACATGTAAACTCATCAACTGAATCGCCGTCACAACCTACGTTGTAATGCCCCGGTTTTAACCCCCTTGCCTTAGATGTACATGATGTATATATTAAATGATCACTGTGCAGATCTAAAGGCCAAGGCCCCACCATTGATCGGTTATGTTATGTTTTGGATTTGAATTTGTCACCGATGGTATATCGGGGCATGTGGCATATATTATGATGGTCATCATGTAAATATGCATCTATAATTAATTAAATGAACCCGACCAGCTATGATCGCGGTAACTAAATCGAAAGGGGCATGATTTTCACAACAATAAGGGTGTGGGGGGGGATTTGTAAAACCTTGGCCAATGAGAGAGAAATACCCATGTGTCTTCTCCCCTTGTGTTATCCAACCACCTTCATTGAATAATGGCTGGTGGTGGTTGAGGCAGTTAATGGTTTTGGGAGTGGGGTGGCAGGACTGTCAGTCCTCACCCACATGCACACTCCACCCCTGTTGACTTCACTCACGTAGGAAATTCCACTCTCACCATGATTTTGTCTGTTTCTCCTCACGCACAGGCTCTTGGTGGTTTTGGTCTCACGTAGACATTTTCCTAGCTCCACGAGTTTGCTGAACACCCACACACTACAATTTCGCGTCCTCCGTGTGGTTGTTCACCTTCATGCACTTCCAATTTGGCTGCTCATTGTTTTCACGAATAGGAATTTTTCCTGGGTTTTTGCCCACGTGGTTTTCTTCTGCAGATTTGTGAATAGTGCGGCTGTATCCTTCCCTCATCGGCTGATTGTGGGATCTGCATTGTTGCTCATGCTCACCCACAGGATGGGAGACTGTAATTTCTTCCCCAACGTGGTCTGTGTATATTTTTCCTGGTGATTTCGTTGCCCAGGACGGGCTATAATTTTTCCTCTGTTGGAATTGTGGTTGCTGTTGTGTTTGGGGACTGTTGTAAATTCACCAGAGAGTCATTTTGGCCACGATAGGGCCAAGAATGACTCAGAATTCATTTTCCCTGTTTAAGCTGTGACAACTGACTTAATTGCTTATGTGCAATGGTTGGTCTTCGGACTGTGTAAGGAGCAGGGATGGGGGCTTGGGTTGCTTGATAAACCTGGTGGCTGGAAACCACACAGACAGAGCTAGAGGGCTGGCCTTCTTCTCCATCACCCCTGAATAGCACTGGAAGGGAATGTAGGGCTTGGGGGACTGTGTAGCAGAGAAGGGACTGATTCCTTGTGTTGGGTGTGTTTGGGTGTCTTAGAGGTCAGGCTAGTTCTGGTGTAGGTGTTCTTGGCTCTGCAATGAGCTCACCGGCTTAGCATTTAGCCTTTTCCAACTCCTTGAAGGCATGATAAACCCAACTGTGTTGGCTTGGCTATGCTTGTGTATTCTTAACTATGTGTTAGCCTGCTAGTTCCCTTATTCCTTGGAGAATCATGCCCAGCTCGGAGGTGGCAGCACTGCCGAGAGATTAAGGAGCACGCTGGCCTATGGTTGGGTGGAACGTTGCAGCGACGTAGCTGGTTGCGGAGTGAATTTTCCATAAGATAAGTGATCTGTCCATTTTACTTTTGCAACTGTAAATTCTGTTAATGAAAATGATGAACCTGTTAAATGAATGCTGGCTTAAATGTATGATGTTTCCGCTGTGTCTAAAAGATGATTTCATTTGTGCATGATAAATGTTCATGTGTGTATGTTTAAGAATTCTATTTTAGCAATTTTATTCATGTACATGTTCATGGGGCTCTTAGCCCGGCTGTTGAAGCTTGTAGTCGCGTCCTCTTTACCGGTCGGAGGCATGGGGATGTGACAGCATGGTATCAGAGCTCATGTTGCAACATGGACCTGCATGAGCCTTGAAGGATTACAATGACAGAGGCAACATTTCTTCTACCCAGCAGCAAGCAGTGGAAGGCTGTAAAAATTTCAAGAATTTTTCTAAGTGTTTACAGTCATTTCATCGGAAGGTTAGAGGTTCCGACTTTCGATGTGGCAGAAGGTATAACGGTTTCCCATCCGCCGTTGCAGCTGCGGGAAGGTTTCAGTTGCCAATTCTGTGGAAGAAGGAAGGGGAAATGGTTTCCCATTCGCCGTTGCGGAAGCCAAAGTCATTTGGCTTCCGATGAAGAAAGACCGCCGACAGCCGACGCGGTCAAAGAAAGACAAATTTTAAAAATTTGTCTAAGTGATGAAATCTTCAGAAGAAGAAGTGATAATTGTTCCACTGTTGCGGAAGCCAAAATCATTTGGCTTCCAATGTAAAAAGGCTCCCAAGGTAGCAGAAGAATTAGTGATTTCCGTCCGCCGTTGCGGAAGACCAAACCTCCAAGTCTTCCGACGGGGAAAGGAAACCGTGGGAATTTTCAAAGTATTTTGACACCCGTCAGAAGAGAAAGTGTTCGTGTGTCTGCCGTTGCAGAAGCCAAAGTCATTTGGCTTCTGATGTCAAAAGCCCACCGGCGCCAAAAAGTTGAAAATTTCTCCAAGTAAAGAGCGGCCGTCGGAAGGAGTTGGCCTTTTGTGTGCCGCTGTTGCGGAATCCAAAGTCATTTGACTTCCGATGTGAAAATATCGTCGATGCCCGATGTTAAAATTGTTCTAAGTAAGTACCAATCGGAAGAAGTTAACATTTGGCGAGCCTCCGTTGCGGAAGCCAAAGTCATTTGTCTTCCGATGCCCGAAGTGGAAATTTTCTAAGAAAACAGCCGTCCGTCGGAAGAGAAAGTGATTGAGCGTCCGCCGTTGCGGAAGCCAAAGCACTAAGACTTTCGATGTGGAAAGGCATCTGATAGCCGATGAGAAGGAAAGGAAAATTCTGATTTTTTCCATGGGATTTCTCAGCAGATTTCGACTGTTTTTAGAGGGATTTTTCAAGCAGTTTTCCAGTCGATTCTCATGGGCTGAGAAGGAGAGAAGTGGCAGTGATCTTATGCGCTAGATTGCGCCATAAGGGGGAAAGCCCCCTTGAACCCCATCGTCCCCTCAAATAGACATTCCTTGATGGAGAAAATTCTATGTTTTGGAAAACTCGTAATTTATAGTTTTCCAAGAGAAGGTAAGTAATGTTGGTTTATATCAATATTATGCATCTAACAATTGTGTTACTAACACATTGCAGATTCATAGTCACCTTCAAGGGAAGTATTCCAGATAGTGCATTTGATAAGCAAGAGGTGGTTCAGTATGAGAACCCATGATGGGTATGATGCTCAGGATTCCTATGAGCGGGAAGAAGATTCCATGGGAGAAAATGCCCGAAATAGAAATGATGACATTGAGTCTAATGGAAGAAGATTCCAAGAGACACCGTCAGATGTTGCAGCTACTATGAGAAGCTTGATCAAATCCCAGGAAGAGAAGCATCAGTTGAATGCTGCAATGTTGCAGAGTTTGATAGACTTACAGAGAAAGATGGACTCTGGGCGAGGTACAGCAAGACCAGAAGGTAGTAAGAGCAGCACTAGGAGAAGGAGAAGAACTTCTAGTGGAACATCTGATTCTGAAGAATCCAACGGGGATTCTAGTTCTTCTTCTCATAAAAGAAAAAGGAAGAGACACCATAGGTATCGCACTCGAGATGAATTCAAGAAAGCTAAACCTCCTATGTTTGATGGTGAGGTAAAGACTGGACAAGAGGCTAAAGCTTGGCTTCTTGGTATTAAGAAGTACTTTCAAGTGCATGATTATTCATGAAACATTAAGGCAAGAGTTTCCATATTCAATCTAAATGGAAGAGCATCCATTTGGTGGGAACACTTCAAGCAAGTGAAGAGGATCAGTGAAAGGAGACTTAAGTGGAAACAGTTCAAGAAGTATTTTAAGCAGAAATACCTCTCTAACAGGTATTATGATGACAAGATTAAGGAGTTCCATGAGATGAGATTGGGACAATAGACCATGGAAGAGTATGCTAATAATTTTTTGGAGCTGTTGAGGTATGTCTGGTACATCAGAGATGAAAAAGTGAAGGTCCAGCGTTTCTTGAGTGGATTACCTCAGTCTTACAAAGATAGAATTGAGTTTTAGGAACCTAGAACTCTTGAAGAAGCAATATGGAAAGCCAAGTATTGCTATGAGCAAAGCAAAGGTAAGCCTGATTACCATAAGGCATGGAAAGACAAAAAGAGTGAGAAGTTTGACCAAAGAAAGAAAGGTTTCAATCCTTCTAATTTCAGAAACCAACAAAGGTAGCTATCTCAAGCTGCGAGTAAACCAGTTGGAGTGATAGGAGAAAAGCCTAAGGATCCACAACAAAATAGAGGGCCACTTCGATGTTGGAAATGTGGTGGACCCCACATGCGCAGAAGTTGTCCACTCAAGAATGAGAGTGTAAGACCAACTTATAATGTTCAAGAAGCAGAAATAGTGGGTCAAGTAGCAAGGGCAGTTCCTAGGATTTATGCAGCACTGGAGGACCGTCAAGCGGATCACCAGTCAACTGTGGTTGAAGTAGCAGGTAAGATTGTTGAGCAATCTGTTTCTATTTTGATTGACCCTGGTTCTACGCACAGTTACATTACTCCTAGAGTAGTGGATATTTGTGCTTTTAAGACAGTAAAGCATAGGAGGTCTTGGTTAGTCCAGCTAGCCACTGGAACTAAGAGAAAGGTCATTGAAGTGGTAGAGAAATGTCCATTGGTCATGAATGGATTGGTCACTTGTGTAGATCTGAATGTTCTATTGCTTGGTTCCTATGATGTTCTCATTGGAATGGATTGGTTAGAAGCTCACAAGGTGAAGCTTGATTGTTACAATAAGACTTTTGAATGCATGAATGAAGAAGGGAACCTAGTAGTTGTGAAAGGCATTCCAAAGGTGATTTCAGTATGGCAGGTTTCAGCAATGCAGTTAAAGAAGTTCTGTAGGAAGGGTTGCCAGTTGTATGCAGCTCAGGTTTTGGAGGAAACAAGAGATGAAACTCCTAGGTTGGAGGACTATCAGGTGTTACAGGAATTCGGGGATGTGTTTCCTGACAAGATTCCAGAAATTCCTCCAAAGCGGGACATTGATTTCACATTGAACTTATGCCATGAGTGGCACCAGTGTCCAAGGCACCCTATAGGATGAGCACACCGGAGATGTTAGAGTTGAAGATGCAACTGCAAGAGTTGTTGGAAATGAAGTATATCCGACTGAGTGTGTCTCCTTGGGGAGCACTCGTTCTATTTGTAAAGAAGAAAGATGGTACACTCAGGTTATGTATTGATTATAGACAATTGAATAAGGTTATTGTGAATAATAAATACCCTTTGCCTAGGATTGATGACCTCTTTGATCAAATGAGAGGAGCAAAGGTATTTTCCAAGATTGACTTAAGGTCTGGTTACCATCAAGTGAGAATAAAGGATGAAGACATTCATAAGACCGCCTTTAGGACAAGGTATGGGCATTATAAGTTTGTAGTGGTAGCATTTGGTCTCACAAATGCACCAGCTACATTTATGTGCCTTATGAATAGTGTCTTCAGCAGGTATTTGGATAAGTTTGTCCTTTTTTTCCTTGATGACATTCTTGTCTATTCTAAGGATGAGGAAGAGCATGAAGAGCATTTGATATTGACATTGCAATTGCTCAGGGAGCATCAGTTGTATGCCAAACTAAGCAAATGTGACTTCTATAGAGATAGAATTCAGTATTTGGGTCACATTATCTCAGAGGAGGGTATATCTGTGGACCTTGAAAAGATTGAAGCCACTATGAATTGGCCTACTCCAAGAAATGTGACAGATGTGAGATATTTCATGGGACTCGCAGGATACTACAAGAGATTCATTGAGGGATTCTCCAAAGTTGCACATGCCATCACTTCTTTGCAAAAGAAGGGGATGAAGTTCGAATGGACATCGAGATGTGAAGAAAGTTTCCAACGGTTGAAGAATCTTCTCACCAGTGCACCAGTATTGAAGATTGCAGATCCAGAGAAATATTTTGTGGTGTGTACCGATGCATGCGGACAAGGGCTTGGAGGAGTCCTTATGCAGGACAACCATGTTATATGTTACGAGTCAAGAAAGATGAAGGAGCATGAGAAGAACTATGCCACTCATGATCTAGAGCTTGCAGCCATAGTACATGCTCTCAAGATGTGGAGGCATTACTTGATGGGTAGGAGATTTGAGCTCAGGACAGATCATTGTGGACTGAAGTACCTATTTGATCAGCCTACTCTGAATGCTAGGAAAGCAAGATGGCTGGAATTTTTATGTGAGTTTGATTTTGAAATCAAGCACATAAAAGGGAAGGAAAATAAGGTAGCTGATGCACTCAGCAGGAAGGTGCAGGAAATGCATGTTGCATCTCTTAGTATTTGCCAATCGGATTTGAGGCAGCAGATTGCCAATCATGTTGCCGGAGATGAATTGTATGAGCAAGTAAAAGACAAATTGCAGCAGCAAAGTCTCGAGAAGAGGTATGAGGGATATAAATTGGAAGAAGATGGGCTTCTTACTTATAAAGGTAGAATTTATATTCCGAATGTAGCAGATTTGAGGAGAGTTGTTATGGATGAAATCCATCAAGCTCCGTATTCTGGTCACCCAGGATATTAAAAGACAATCGCTACAGCTAGAAAGCAGTAGTTTTGGACAGGTATGAAAAAGGATATGGCTAAGTACATTTCAAGGTGCATGAAATGTCAACAGGTAAAGGTTGAGCATCAACATCCAGCAGGTTTGTTGCAGCCTTTGCCAGTTTCGAAATGGAAATGGGAAGTTATTTCCATGGATTTTATTACAGGATTGCCGATGACTTGGAGAAAACATGATTCCATCATGGTTGTGGTAGACAAGTTGACTAAGGCAGAACATTTTATACCGGTTAAGTCTACATATGAGGCTGGCGACATTGTAAGGATCTTCATGAAGGAGATTTTCAAATTGCATGGATTGCCTAAGGCAATAGTCTTTGACAGAGATGTCAAGTTCACTTCCAATTTTTGGAAGGGGTTGTTTGTAGATTTGGGTACAAAGCTAAACTTCAGCACTGCATACCTTCCTCAGATAGATGGGAAAACAGAAAGAGTTAATCAGGTGCTTGAAGATATGCTTCGCATGTACGTGATGGACAAACGAACCAAGTGGGAAGATTACTTGCACTTGGTGGAGTTTTCTTATAACAATGGACATCAGGCATCCTTGGGGATGAGTTCGTATGAAGCTTTGTATGGAAGAAGGTGTAGGACACCAGTGACTTGGGATAATCTAGTGAACAGGATTGTGCTTGGACCAGAATTGCTCAAGGAAATGGAGCAAGAGGTTGTAAATATCAGGCAGAACCTAAAAGTAGCACAGGACAGACAGAAAAGCTATGTCGATAAGCATAGGGTGAACAGGGAGTTCAGTGTTGGGGATCATGTTTACCTCAGAGTGAGGGCAAGGAAGAGTTCCTTGAATCTTGGAGGTTGTGCCAAGTTGTCACCGAGATATTGTGGGATGTTTTAAGTGCTTGAAAGAATAGGGCCAGTTGCATATAGACTTGCATTGCCTGCTAGCACTAGAGCTCATAATGTTTTTCATGTTTCTTTGCTTAAGAGATATGTACATGATCCTAACCATGTGATAAATTGGGATTTGATTAAGGTGGAACCCGAGGGAGAGTTCCAAATCGAGCCAATGCACATCCTCGACAGGAAGGTCACAATGCTCCGGAACCGAGCCATAGGTCAGGTAAAGGTGCAATGGGAGCACTTTGGACCTAAAGAGGCTACATGGGAGCTGGAGGATGCCATGCAATTGGCACATCCTTTTTTGTTCAATTTTGCGGAACATTGAGGCGATACCAGTGTAGGATTTTGTTCAAATGTTGTAAAGCACTGAGGACAGTGCTATTGAACGGGGAGGGGAATGTAATGCCCCGGTTTTAACCCCGTTGCCTTAGATGTACATGATGTATATATTAAATGATCACGGTGCAGAGCTAAAGGCCAAGGCCCCACCATTGATCGGTTATGTTATGTTTTGGATTTGAATTTGTCACCGATAGTATATCGATGCATGCGGCATATATTATGATTTCCATCATGTAAATATGCATCTATAATTAATTAAATGAACCCGACCAGATACGATCGCGGTAACTAAATCGAAAGGGGCATGATTTTCACAAGGATAAGGGTGTGGGGGGGATTTGTAAAACCCTGGCCAATGAGAGAGAAATACCCATGTGTCTTCTCCCCTTGTGTTATCCAACCACCTTCATTGAATAATGGCTGCTGGTGGTTGAGGCAGTTAATGGTTTTGGGAGTGGGGTGGCAGGACTGTCAGTCCTCACCCACACGCACACTCCACCCCTGTTGACTTCACTCACGCAGACAATTCCACTCTCACCACGATTTTGACTGTTTCTCCTCACGCACAGGATCTTGGTGGTTTTGGTCTCACGCAAACATTTTCCTGGCTCCACGAGTGTGCTGAACACCCACACACTGCAATTTCACATCCTCCCTATGGTTGTTCACCTTCACGCACTTCCAATTTGGCTGCTCATTGTTTTCACGAACATGAATTTTTCCTGGGTTTTTGCCCACATGGTTTTCTTCTGCAGATTTGTGAATAGTGCGGCTGTATCCTTCCCTCACCGGCTGATTATGGGATCTGCATTGTTGCTCATGCTCACCCACAGGCTGGGAGACTGTAATTTCTTCCCCAGCGTGGTCTGTGTATATTTTTCCCGGTGATTTCGTTGCCCAGGACGGGCTATGATTTTTCCTCTGTTGGAATTGTGGTTGTTGTTGTGTTTGGGGACTATTGTAAATTCACCAGAGAGTCATTTTGGCCACGATAGGGCCAAGAA
This sequence comes from Pseudotsuga menziesii, assembly GCA_001517045.1. NCBI lineage: Eukaryota > Viridiplantae > Streptophyta > Pinopsida > Pinales > Pinaceae > Pseudotsuga > Pseudotsuga menziesii. The sequence continues at coordinate 829,276 of LPNX010519530.1, forward strand.
TGACTCAGAATTCGTTTTCCCTGTTTAAGCTGCGACAACTGACTTAATTGCTTGTGTGTAATGGTTGGTCTTCGGACTGTGTAAGGAGCAGGGATGGGGGCTGGAAACCACACAGACAGAGCTAGAGGGCTGGCCTTCTTCTCCATCACCCCTGAATAGCACTGGAAGGGAATGCAGGGCCTGAGGGACTGTGTAGCAGAGAAGGGACTAATTCCTTGTGTTGTGTGTGTTTGGGTGTCTTAGAGGTCAGGATAGTTCTGGTGTAGGTGTTCTTGGCTCTGTAATGAGCTCACCATCTTAGCATTTATCCTTTCCCAACTCCTTGATGGCCTGATAAACCCAACTGTGTTGGCTTGGCTATGCTTGTGTATGCTTAACTATGTGTTAGCCTGCTAGTTCCCTTATTCCTTGGAGAATCATGCCCAGCTCGGGGGTGGCAGCGATGCTGAGAGATTAAGGAGCATGCTGGCCTATGGTTGGGTGGAACCTTGCAGCGACGTAGCTGGTTGCGGAGAGAAGTTTCCATAAGATAAGTGATCTGTCCATTTTACTTATGCAACTGCAAATTCTGTTAATGAAAATGATGAACCTATTAAATGAATGCTGGCTTAAATGTATGATGTTTCTGCCGTTTCTGAAAGATGATTGCATCTGTGCATGATAAATGTTCATGTGTGTATGTTTAAGCATTCTGTTTTAGCAATTTTATTCATGTACATGTTCATGGGGCTCTTAGCCCAGGTGTTGAAGCTTGTAGTCGCGTCCTCTTCGCCGGTCGGAGGCATGGGGACGTGACATAGGTACAAAAACTTGAACTAAGATTATAAATGTGAAGAATATTTCCTCATGCCAAAACAAAAATTAACATGGAATTGAAAAAGATGAAATCACTGAATTTACATCTGTCCCTTGGAATTGTTTAATAAGAAATTGATCACTGAAACCAATTTCATAATTGAACTAGGGTTATTTCCTTTTTATCCAGGAACTCTATTTATATAACCAGGTAAGAACTTTTACACCCTAACCTTGTAACACAATTTCCAGGAAACAAACAGATTTGGAAAGCATGACCTCTGTCTAAGGTGAGACTTGATAGTATTTCCTTTTTTTACAAAGAAATTATAATATTCAGTGACCTACCGAGTAAAAATTCTCAAAATTCCCTAATGAATATTGTTTATAGTATAATCAATTCAAACAAAGGAGAAAACTTACCAAGATTATGGAAGTCAGATGAGAGCCATTTTCCAGTTCTGGAGTTATGCAAATTGTTTGTTGGAGACCCTTGTTACTAGTATTCAAACCAGGGCCAAACAGAACTAGGAATTTTACAAATCTATACAAATTTCCTGAATGAAAACCTTCAATTGTACTAGTCATTTGGAGGAGTTAGTATTTCGATTGGATACAAAACAATGGATGAGTTAGGGTGGTGTAGTTCACTGCTTGGGTGACCCAATTACCAATGATTGATAGGATAAAATTGTAGGTACACCTGGCCATACCATAAACATCCATGAATTGACCTCCAAACATTCTAGATGTTGTATGGTATATAAATCAAACCATATGTTAAACAACCTATCGATCATATTTAGGATACTATGTATCAAACATAGGTTGAGTTCAAAGTATTTCATTTCAAGTAGGTGGCAATGTCACTGGAGTTGGTAACAACTATTGGTATATGGAAAATTATTTTTCCCAAAAAATTACATAGCCATCAAATGGATTTCACTACTTAGTCATTGAATTGATTTCTCAATGTTTTGAGGAAACAAAGATAATTGGAAAAGATGCAAAATGTGTGCTAAGCATCCTTATTCATGATCAAAGATCCAATTTATTGCATATTAAATATGGATACAACGAGGTAAACTTGGAGAAGGGTGTAGCATACATGTAAACAGACAAAATGATTCATTGAAATAGGTAGAATAAATAATATTTATGGTGACCATGATTTTTCTTAAAACCTATATACATTGTCATGAAGGGAAATTCCTATGAATTTCATTTAAATCCATTGTATTTCACTAATAGCTATCATAATATAAACTAAATTTCTCAAAAATTGAATAAGAACATCTTTTATGCTAAGAAAAAATAAATAAGAAATAAATCACCTACTTATTGAAAAAATAAATAATATTTTATGAATTCCATTTAAATCCATTGGACTTCACTAATAATTATCATAATATAAACTAAATTTCTCAAAAATTGAATAAAAACATATTTTATGCAAAAAACTAAATAAGAAATAAATCGCCTACTTATTGAAAACATAACTAATATTTTCCAAATACAATTGTATACTATGTAAACAAATACTTCGTAAATTAGCGAATGAACCAAACTATATGTTAAAAAACTCAATGAACCAAACTATATGTTAACATATAGTTGGTGTATATTGAACCAAACTTTTAAAAATAAAATCCAACACGATATTTTTTTTTGAAGATAAAAAATAATTGTAGCGGATAAATAGATAACACTAAGAATGTTGTGATAAGATGTAGCAAAACTTGGATAACCCAGAGTTAAACCCATTTAACTAAAAGAATATGAGGAACAAAAAAAATCAAAGTGTCTTCCATTTGATCCCTAAGTCGGAGAACAAAGAGATTTCTTAAAATAAGAATATATTTAAGAAATCAGTTTTATTGATGCCTAGCAAGCTTATCATATTTACCATCCTTCATTCTTTAGAATAAAAAGTGATAGGCTTTAATCAGGTATAAATATAAGGAATGAGTATTTATCAATGCCAATGTTATTCTCAACTTATTACAGGGTGGGGAAAGGTGAAAACAGGTGAACACTATTTTTTTTTACCATGGGATCAACAACCTTCTACGGGTATATAGCCTTGTAAGAAGGGGACACTGAGAAATCCTACATCCCTATTGGTTTTGAACCCGCGATCTCCACGGAGATAACCCATGTTCTTAACAATTAGACCCACTTAGATGCTCTTTTTTAATGGGTGGGTAGGGTGACAATCATTCCTCCCACTGGATGCCCTATTCGATATTTGTTAGGGTGGCTTTGAAAATATAACATAAATTAAAAGAGAAACGTGCATTAATACTTTTGTTCACTCTTTATTTGTTAAGTTTGAATTGTGTGAAGTTAGTTAGATTTATATGTATAATGATCAACTAAGTTTAAAAAGGTAGATTGTTTTTATTGAAAATATTTGTTTAGAAGTATTGTTTCAAGTTAAAGTTTTGGTTATGGATGTTAAAATTTTACATTTATGTTTACCTTTACATAAAATATTTATAATATTTAATATTTTTTTATTGTTCTTCAATATAAATTGATATAAGTTAATATTCAAATAAATTAATAGCTTATGAGTTCCTAAGAGAAAACAATGTTTAACTCAGACACAAATAATTTAATAATAAAAAAAAAACGATTGTTATCATAATGAAAAAAATTGACTACAATAAAGCTTCTTTTCATATCAGCACTAGTTGTTGTATTAGCAAGATTTGTAATGGGCTGTGTGTTATGGGAACATGAACCTACATAGCATCCATTGGTTTGGTTTGGGTATCCATTTATAAAGTTAATGAGAGTTAAACGATAACATTATAAAAAATAAAAATAAAAAATATTATTTTGATAAGTGAATTGGAAATTTTAATAAGGTTTATTGTTGATTTTTGTAAATATATTTATTGTCTTGATTTTATGCCAAATTAAAAAAAAAATTGTAGATTTATTTTGATGTTAAACTTAATATATTATTTAAATTATCTAAATTTTTATGTACATTAAGTGTGTTTATTTTATTTTTTATATATGCGACAATTTAATATCTAATATATTTTATTTATAATTTATAGGTGGTCGAAAACTCTTAATTGACCTATGGAATGGAAAATGTCATATTTTGATATGACACTTCATATAATCAACAAAAAATTTAGCTATAAAGATCATATATGGAGTGGTGTCCTCACTTTCATTGCCTTTCTTTTTCCTTTCTACCATTCCTTTAGAGAATAAGTTACTTTTCAAGCCCAAATGTGCAACTCCAACAGAGAGGTGGGTACCATTTTAGAAGGAGAAGTTGGTTTCCAACTCTGATACTGAAGGAATTAACTTAACCACCCAACAAACATCAACAATTTATCATCTAGCTAATAAAAAATGGTTTATCCCCACTTTGTATTTAGGCTTGTCTTTATGTCTTTCATGGCATATTTTAGATAACCACCCAACAAGCATCAACAATTTATCATCTAGTTAATAAAAAATGGTTCACCCCCACTTTGTATTTAGGATTTTATTTATGTCTTTCATGGCCTATTTGAGATGTAGTAGTCTTTCTCACAAAGTTGGTAAAGCTCATCCTCACTTTGGATCCATTGAAATAGAACTTGATTCTAGAGTCTTCTAAGTAGTCAAATCTCTACCATCCTCAAAAGGATGATGCCTAAGTAGGCTATAACAACATTTATTCTATTTTTATTGAGTTTTAAGTAGGCTATAACAAAATTTAATCTATTTTTATTGAGTTTTATTTTTTTGCATAGGCAATTGCAAACCACTAGCTATTATGAATGCAATGTCGGGGACATTGCCACCTCGTGGCACTTGTTTTTTTAAATCTCAAATTTCTAAAATATAAAATCAAAACTATAACTTTATACAAAAGTAAAGTATAAAAGGGTGAAAATGCAAAGTTGGGTAACACTTTCGTGAGAATTGGGTGCCCAAACAACATAGCGGACGTTATTCGGCCGAATAAATATAATTATTCGAATGAGTAATGAAGTTATTTATCCAAATAATGAATCCTTTATTCGGCCGAATAACCTTTAACGGTGAACCGTTCAATTTGACGGAACGCATAGCCGACTGGTAATTTTTACTGGCGTTTGAAAACGTATTCGACCGAATAATTGTTTTGTCGAACAATTGTTCGGCCGAATAATTGTTCGGCCAAATAATTATTCTGCATAAAAGGTAAGTTGCGGCCTCATTTTCGTTGTTTTCGCCTGCAGTCATTTGTCCTCATCCTCATCCTCTTCTCATGCCACCTGTCTCGCCACCCTATTGGTTGGTCATTGCCCATCATCCCCATCCACGCCACTTTGCCACCTGACGTGTACATCCGCCATCCTGGCACCCCGCTACCTGTCTTGTTTCTTCTCGGCGTGGAGGTCTATTCGTGGAGGTTTGTTCAGCATGGAGGTATATTTATGGAGGTGTTCATGGTATTTTCTTGGAGGGTTTGTTCGTGCTCTGGTCTTGCTGTGCTGCTCCTTGTCAGGTAAATGTTCATGCAATTTTTTATATAATTTGAAACGTTGAATATGTGATTTGGCTCTTGTTGTAGTCAATGGCTTATATTCATTTTTCGTCGTAGTATTACAGAGTTAAAGTTTTCATATGTTAATTAGTAGTGTATATTTCTTATAATTTTAATTTTAGTTAATACGTATATGATGAGGGTAGTCATCCATGAACTCTGTCCATGTGGACAGATTTGATGTCCATGTGGACATAGTTGATGAACTCTGTCCAAATCGACAGATTTCATGAACTCATTTGGACAGAGTTGATGAACTCTGTCCATTTGGACAAAGGGACAGAGTTCATCAATTGGACAGAGTTGATGAACTCTGTCCAAATAGACAAAAAAATGTATTATTTGGACAATTTCATCAACTTTGTCCACATGTGGATAGAGTTCATCAACTATGTCCAAATAGACAAAAGAACGTATTATACTTAGAAAAACATACTTCATGCAGAGTTCATCAACTCTTTCCCTGATAAATTTACTTAGCAAAACGTATTTTAGTACGTTTTATATAAATCATAAACAAAAAAACATTATTACACATAAAACATCAAATTTTCTGATTACCGATCTGTTTGATCTTACGTATTTTTAATCTAAATCATAAAAGACACATATAACTTGAATAATGCTTATTAGTTACAGTTTATACTTACTATTATATTAGGATATTGTGCATTTTTTTAACTTTAATCTTAGTTCATAGGTATTATAAGGAATATATTCGTTCATCAACTCTGTCCATGGACAAAGTTCATGAATGAACACTCTGTCCATGGACAGAGTTGATGAACTCTGTCCACATGGAGTGATGAACATAACTCTATCCACATGGACAGAGTTTATGAACTTAACTCTGTCCACATGGAGTGATGAACTTAACTCTGTCCATGCAGAGTTCATCAACTCTGACTTTGATCAGTTTACTTAGCATAAGGGATTTTTTTATGATTTTATGGAATAACGAAAATATTTGTATTTGACATAAAGAAATGTAGCTTTAATTTCATATTTGATGATATTGGTTCTATTAATTTTAAAAATCTAAAATACAACAAAAACATAGAGAATGCTACATTAATTTCTCAGACATCCAACAATAGTGTTGCTATTTTCATTTTAAGAACTATTACATAATATTAGGGACATCTAGGTCTTTATTAAAAACATAGTTTTTAAAATCTAAAACACATAAAAAACATAGATATTGCTACATTAATTTCTCATACATCCAACAATATTGTAGCTATTTTCATTTTGAGAACTATTAGATAATATGAGGGACATCTAGGTAATAAAAACTTAGTTTTTATAGTAGCTAGTTTTTTGAAGTTGAGGAATTAACATGCAGAATTTGAATATGTTATGAGTTGATATATTATATAATATTAAGGGCATATAGGTCTTTATTAAAAACTTAGTTTTTTAGTGGCTAGGTCTTTGAAGATGAGGAATTAACATGTAGAATTTGAATATGATATGAGTTGATTTGTGTAATCTTATAGATATCATATCAAATGGAAATAGATAATAAATTAGCTATAATCATTTAAAGAACTATTAGATAATATTAGGAATATCTAGGTCCTTATTGAAATCTTAGTTTTTATAGTAGCTAGGTCTTTGAAGTTGATTAATTAACATGGAGAAATTGATATTTGTGTAAACTTGTAGATATCATATCCAATGGAAAGAGACTCAGCCTTTGAGACATAAGCATAGGAGGTCATCACATTCTTCGGGAGTTGGTGTCTGAAATGAAAATCGAATATTATCGACTTCACCTCGGGATTCAAGCTTATTGTATTGTTCACATTCATTTCATCATCGACGTGGCGAGAGTGGTAGAGATGATCCCCCCTTATTATCTACGGGTGAACGTGGATCTCGACCTTCTGCACGGGAGACAAGCGTGGAAGCAGAGCAAGGTTCGCAAGAGGCTTGTCATCCTACATAGGGTGGCAAAGGTCAAGAAATGACACAATATGTCTAGCTAACTGAGGGTTGTACACCCATTACGACCTATCCATCAGATTTACCGGAGGAGCTTCCATGGGAAAGTGGTCTTTAAGAAACGACCCTTGAAAGTTGTAGGGCTCACTATGACAAGTTGCAAAACGATCTTTCTAGTTTGGATCTCTCTCTAAAGAACAAACAAAGTATAAAGATGGTTTTGCAATCATTACCAAAATTCATTGAGGTAAATGAGGATCTTGGACCAACAACAGATGGTTTTGTTTCCTTGATGCAAAGAATAAAGGCACAGGTGATGGGTTTAGACAAGTGGGCTATTGTGAAGGAGAGAGTGACTAGAGAACATGCCAACTCAATGTTTAACTTCAAAGAGGGCCTAAAGCGAAAAGCATTGAAAGTGTAATATTTTAAGCACCTTGAACTTGCACATTTTTTATATGATCGGTTCCTTGCAGCCTATGGTCGGTTGCCATGGAACAATGAGGTTCCTAACTATTTTGCTAGGTTTTTTATGCTGAATTTTGTTTTAGGAATGAAGCTAGAGTATATTGATATTCATTCAGAGTTTTATGGAGTTGGAAAGGGGAGGATATGCAATAAAAAAGGTGCCCTTAGATATCCCAATACTCTTTGACCTCCACCTCTGATATCTCGTCCACCTAGGCTTGTGACCTACAAATCGAAGATGGAGCCCGCATAACAAGTTAGGACAACTGCAAGGCATAATGTTGCCGAAGGTTTGACTTCGGCATTTGTAGGAGTTGATGTTGGATTGAGTCAAGAGAGGGCTCGAGCCATTATTCAGCAAGATTTTGTTTACAAAATAAATGATGAGTTGGATTGTATGGGCATTGAAGATCTAAAGGCCTATGCCAAGCTTTGTCGTGGTATAGCTTCGGAAAGAATATCTAATGACACATCAAGTATAGGAGAGGTTTGTGTACTTTCAATCTATTAACTTTATTTATTTATTTTGAATTAAACTTTTTGTTACATTATATCTATGTATGATAAATTATTTTTTGATGTATAGTAATAAATACGTTACGTAAATGTTTATTGTTTTTAGTTTTCTCGATTGCTAAATGAACATAATTTTAGAGTCTCCACTAGTCAAAATGTTGGAAATGTAGAAGAGCATTTTGGAGAGGTATATTTAAAATTTACACATTTATATTTATGTTTGAAAGATTTTTTTTTTTTTTTTTAAATTTAACTATGTATCTTATTGTTAATTTGACGTATCTATGCAGGTTTCATTAGATTTGAACTTTTTAGATGATTTTCCATCTATTGTGAGCTAATGTTTTATTTTTTTTGTTTCTATTTTAAATTAATTTCTAAGCTTAATATTTTTTGCTTTTACTATGATTTATTTATTAACAAAATTTAAATTTTAAGGGAAGAGAACATATTGAAATTGGAGGTGAAGATATAGGTTCTATGATGGATGTGGATATTGGCATCGAGGTAATTTTGTTCATAATTGAATTGTTCTCTGATATATATGTTTAAATAGTTTAAATAATGTTTGACATTTGTAAATTGCTTTATATATGTTGAAGCTTGGGTCTCTTTGATCTTTTCGAGGTAAAGGAAAGACTCCATTGGATGATAGCGTTGGAATTGTAAGTTTAATATTTTATTTTTTTGAATTTAGTTTAAAATAGTCTAAATAATTTGTAAGATTTATAAATTGTTTTTATATATGTTGTAGCTTGGGTCTCCTCCACCTTTCAGAGGCAAAGAGAAGACTCTGTTGGATGATAGAGAATTGAAGGTAATTTTGTTAATAATTGAATTGTTCTTCGACATATTAGTTTAATGTTTTGATTTTAGTTTAAAATTCTTTAAATAATTTATGATATTCATAATCTGTTTTTATACATGTTGGAGATTGTTACGAGTCCAAGGGATAGTCGAGGATAGTGGTGGACTTACATTTAGAGAATTATATATATATATA